>WOVY01006744.1:0-49311 GCA_013436015.1 Rhipicephalus annulatus | reverse complement strand
CTTTTAGACACGATGTTTTGAGTTGTTTTATTGTGTTACATTGTGTTATTTTGTGTACATAGCTTCGTAGCTGGGTTCGATTCTCACTTGAATTGTATTGAAATTAATAATAGTAATTTTCGGGGTTCAACGTCTCAAAAGCACCATATATGATTATGGGAGACGCCGAGCGGAGGGCTTCGGATATTTCGACCACCTAAATTCAATTACGCGGTCTCAAGAATTTCCGCCTCCATTTAAAATGCGACCACGACGGTCGGGATTCGATCCCTCGACCTACGTGCAGGTCAGTTAATTAAATTTAGCAGCCCGTTAACGCAGCAATACTGGTACTCATTTCCGGAGCAACTTCGCTACGGCGTCCTCATAATCGTATCGTTGTTTAGGAGCGTGAAAACGACCCGCTGGTTGCGGGTTCGATTCCTCTGCTGCGGCGACTGCATTTCCGATGGAGGCAGAATGTTGTAGGCCCGTGTGCTCAGATTTGGGCGCACGTTAAAGAACCCCAGGTGGTCGAAATTTCCAGAGCCCTCCACTACGGCGTCTCTCATAATCATATAGTGGTTTTGGGACGTTAAACCCCCACAATCAATCAAGAGCGTGAAAACACCAACTGTGAGGTTCGTCACTACGAAGTATTCTATTCTTGTCTGGTAGCTAAATACGGGACACGAAGTAGTGACCCTGCGTCCTTTTTCGTACGCTACAGGCGCCGTTTTGAAGCTACGCAGTATTCAAATGCGACAACACCGGGGTCACGTTCCATTCTAACGCGCAGCCTATCGAATGGTCCGTGCAATCTGCGTGGGACACGCTCGTTGAACCGTATAGTAATACGAGTAAACGCGGCTCGGATGAGTGCGTGGGCCAAGGCACGATGTTGCTCGCGTTCCTCCCCTATGTGTGCCTCGCCTCCGTGACTGTGTACACATGGCTCACCGTCGTCGCGTTTCGCCGCTCCCGCGGCCTGACATGTACGCCATCTCGCGAATATCGCGTGGGTTGTACGTCATCGCTTTGACGCCGTCTGACGTAAAGCATGCGGCGCTGAGGATCGATGACCGGCTAATGAGAACCGAAATTCCGGCCGCTGTCCCGAGGTGATTTCCCCACACGCAACGTATGTTCCTTGTTAATTAATATTCGATTGATTGATTTGTTAAGTCCCAAAACCACTATATGATTATGAGAGACGCCCGTAATGGAGGGCTCCGGAAATTTCGACCACCTGGGGTTCTTTAACGTGCACCCAAATCCGAGTACACGGGCCTACAACATTTCCGCCTCCATCGGAAATGCAGCCGCCACAGCCGGGATTTGATCCCGCGATCTGCGGTCAGCAGCCGAGTACCTTAGCCACTAGACCACCGTGGTGGGGCTAATTAATATTCGATGCGACTACACCCTTGAAGACAAGCGCACTGTGTGGGAGTCACTTGCGTCATGCGTTTATTTTCTCACAATAGCCGAATTAAGCAACATTGGGTCAGTTCTTGCGAACGAAAAGGTGACGTGGTATTGGTTAGGTGCTCGGGATGCTCACTAGAAAGTCGCCGGGTCGATCGCGGCTGTGGCATTTTATGGAGGTGAAACGCTTCGCGTGTACGATATTAGTCCATGTTAAAAGAAACACCAGATGATGAAAATTTCCCGTTTTTTTTCACTGCGGCGCACTTCTTATTTATCATCGGATTTCCGCGCGTAAGACCCTACAAGTTATTTGCGAGTTTTGTGTGCGTCACAGCTCCGCGTTTCGCATATAGAGCATGCCGAACTTCTGCTCTCGCGCTCACTATTCGAAACGCAGCGTCTCATATCCGTGCACAACCCTGATACGCGTATTATGCATGCCGTACCATTACACTGTTATCATTGCCATAAACGTAGCGGCATAGCTGGGTGCTGGCGACCACTCTCTTCTGCACTAAATTCTGACAGTTTCCCGATAGAACGTCACGTGGTTCTGCGGGAAAGTATGCCTTCCTTTCCTATTGTCCCTATAGGAGACGCAGATTAGGTTTTCAGCACATACATGGTTTTAACCTTTAAATATTTCTTGCTGTGCGCCGTGGACCCAGTTTGGTGCGAATAAGATGAAATCGGAGCCGCACGCCCGAACTGACTGGTACGTTGCAGAACTCGCGCACCGTGAATTCAGCCTTATGGCATGCTCCTGCTAATCTTTTTACTAACTACTTTTTTTTTCGGCCGGTTAACAGTCAGTGCATGCATGACGGCGGAAAATATACGAAATCAACAGTGTAGCGCTCAAGCTTCATGTGTGCCGCCTACGCCACGCTTCTCGTATTCGTGTCTCGTGCATGCAACGTTCCAAGCCTCCGGTAACAGCTTTGCTATACAGTTCCCGTTTGGCCTGCGAATTCTTAAAACTAAACAGTTTGACGTTTCTCTTTCGTTTCTCATTAAGCTCATGTTTTGCGAGAACCGTACGTGGACTATTTCGAGAAGCACGTTACAACAGCGTTCGTTATCAACTTACAAACGTCCTCGGGTTTGTTCTCAGTTATTTTTATTTTTTTTTGCCCGGAGGTCTCGTCGCTGGCTTTCGCAGACCACGCTTTTTTTTTCCCCCCGGGATTGTTTGCTCAGCGCGGGCTGTTCACCTCGCTGCGAACCACCGGTTGGTTCCTCCGGTGCGCTGCTATAGCTGTTTCTACCGAGCTACCCCTTTAGACTAAACAGCTCGCGTCGCATTTTTTTTGCCCCTCTCTTACGCATTGCTCACATCTCTCTTTCTCGGTGCTCGCTGTTTCGGCGCCATGAAAAGTGATTCACTAATATGAACGACTGCGTGCTTTCAGCAACAAAGAACACCGCTGCTTTTGCTCGCCGAATGAAGAAGCAGGGCCTGCAGTGCGCTTGCAGAGAGCCGTGCCGTGCTCAGCGCGTATACACACTTCGAACGTGTGCTCTGTTGCGCGTGCGCGAGTTACTCGTGGAAGCTGTCCATCTTTCTGCGGGAGTGAGCTATAGAAGCCAGCTGTGGACGGTGGTGTAGTACGTATGTCGAAGGGCACGTCTCCCGGGGTTGGTTTGCGTTCTGGGAATCCGTTTTCCCCGTTCTGGCCGCGTTCACGCTTTGCATATTTCACCGGCCCCAAAATGGCGCAGAAGGCCCGCCTCAAGACGCGCGTGATCCGTATGGCGTGGCCGATATTTTGTAGCGATGACACCACCCGCCCGCTCTGCCCGATTTTAGGATTTCCCCGTTCGCGAACCAGGATTCACTCCACCGATAACGAAGGTCGTCTATCGTTCTGAACAGCCTGATAAAAAAACGGTAATAACAATTTTTGAATTATAAAGGGTGGCTTACCAGCGCAAACGACAGGGCAGGAGGGGACAGGAGAAGAGACGAGACAGAGCGCTGAACGACAACATGAGGCTGGAGCGAAGAAGACAGGAAAGGGCCCGTTGTATTAGAAATGAAACTCAAGAGACAGTGGGATTGGGCGTGTTGGTATAACATTATAAAGGGTGCTTACCAGCGCAAACGACATCTCGTCTCTTCTCCTGTCCCCTCCTGCCTGTCGTTTGCGCTGTTAAGCACTCTTTATAATGTTATACCAACACGCCCAATCCCACTGTCTCAATTTTTGAAGTTTTACTTCCCGGAACCCTGAGATGATTATAAGAGACGCCGTAGTAGAGGGCTTCGGAAATTGAGGCCAACTTGGGCTCCTTACGTGCATCTAAATGTATGCACACGCGCCTTTAGCGTTTCGCTTCCTTCGAAATGCGGTGTTTATTCAATCTTCTCGGCTTGGGGTCACCATTCGAGCTTCATATAACTACCATGGACCGTTGGCAAGTGACCAATCCTGAATTGTACACGTGTCAGAAGGCCATTCCCGTATCTTCAAACCTCCGCTCAGGTAAAATATTGTCGTCGATGGGACATAATCGCCGAAGCGTGTGTGCTTTCTCTCTGACGCGTCGGTCGCGATAACGACTGCACTCAAACTGAGAACAATGATAGGAATGGTCGCGTCAAAAGCGGGACCACCCTATACACGGGGGCGTATGCAGGAATGCTTACTCTGGTGAAACAAATCTTGCGAGGAGGAAACGTATGGTTGGTTTGGAATGCTGCAGCTTAGAGTGAGGTACTGTAATGTAACGTTGCATAAGCTTGTTGGTATGGCCATGGGGAAGCATGGAAAAATGATGACGAAGGGCGTAATAAAACAAGGTGCTAACTTGCACAATATTTTGTTGGGAGTCCTGTCGTTCTGTCTCATGCGCGCACGCACCCATATATATATATATATATATATTATATATATATATATTATATATTATATATTATATTATATATATATATATATATATATATATATATATATATATATATATATATTCTGTAACGTAGCGGCATCCGGGTGAGTCCACATAATTTTGGTGCATACAGAGCGCTTTTACTGCGTTGCAACTTTTTGCGTAAGGACAAAGAAAACGAAAAAAAGAGGCGCTAGCTCCACCGCAAAGTCCTTAAAGGGAGGAAGCTGTATCCAACGCGAGTCGACTGTTTCTTCCTTGAACTTCACCTACGGGTGCACGAAGAAGACATAAAGCAGTCAGTGGCGTGTGAAAATAAACAAAAAAAAAACTAAGAAGGAGAAGTTGTATGTAATTCCGCAGGTGAAACGGATCTGCATTCCTAAGAAAAGCTATCTTTCTTTCCTTCCTTCTTTAAGTACTTGTCCCAAAGAAAGTTCTGCTCTCTATCGTACTGCGTTGGGATTGCCCGTTTGCTGATATCGCAGTGATGGTTTCAGTGGCAGTGAATCTTTATTCAAGCTATGAGCCTCCTTTCAAACTCGGGTGAATGAGACAGGTTTCGTAGATTCAAAGGTCGTCCACAAAATGGGGCATTGGTCTGCCCGATCAGGAATAAATTCGAAGCTCTGGATATCGTATAGATCGAGGATTAATGCGCTTTCCGTGCTCCCGATCCCCCTCACTTTCAATGAGGCTTCGCCCTGTGAGACGCTTCTAAATAGCCCATACTGGCGATACAGTACATGGTATAGACCTTCATTCTTCATCATTATGAAGCAAGTGTCCGACGTTATTATGTGTCGAAACATATTTCTTGCCGTGTTCCGCATAGTCACCACTTTTCAAGAGATGTACATCTTTTGTTTTTATTACTCGGGCAGCGTTCTGCGTAACAACGTCTTCCTGCTGTGCATATCGAAAAAAGAATCACTGAGAAGGAAGAAATAAAAAGGAATTTCGGTTATGTGATTTCTGCTCCGAGAACTAAGCGATGCAACGCCGTGTGCAGTTTATCCTATGTTGTTGTTTTTCTTGAGCTAATCTGAAGTCTATTTGCTTGCCCTGCGAAAGAGGCCCACTTGTCTTGTCCCCATGCCGAAATCGGCATCCGAAAAAAAAAAAGGCGACGCAGCTGCGTACACACAAAGCGGCTCTGTATACGGTGCTAGTTCGCGTTCTCGGGAGCTTGCGTTATTGGGAGAAGACGAGGACTCGGCCCGTGTTTAACAAAATAAAAGCATCTATTTTTTCGCCGTGCGGAAAAAAACTGAGATAGCAGTCGGGTGACGCACGGCGACCTCTGGGTATCGAAAGTTTGGCGTCGTCTGACGACGGGAGACCACGGTTGGGCCTGAACGCAGATACGAATTCGCGCTCCGCTTTGTCGCGTAGCCGATTTGTTTTTCCCTCTATCCGCTGCGTCCTTACTCAGTGTTTAACCCCGCTTCTCTCATCGCTTCCGAGGGTGCGGGGGAGACTCCCGCCACCGCGGTCTCTCCCGCTCCTCACGGACGCAACGCAAGCAGCGCCTTCTCTTCTCGTGGGCTCCCGTTGCGGCCGACGCATGGGAGGACTCGGCACTCGGTTGCTCCGCTCTTCTTTGGAGGAGCTGTCTTCGCTCCCCGAATCCAGGGAAAACCCCGCTGGCTCTTCTCCTTCGTCCACGAAGCCGTCCAGATATAGGGCCTTGTGCACGCGTGGCGACAGTGGCCGAGAGAGTCGGGGGGCCCGCACCTGTTGCTCTAGATATGTTCGCGATTGCGCGCTCGTAATGATGGTCGTAGCCGGTATCAGTAGTGGCTGCGCACTTTGTAAACGTGTTCGCCTGTGACGACGATGTACACTTAACAAGCAACTATGAGTGCCGCCGTTGTGTGTGCATAACCTCGGATCGAAGGTGGTGGACCGAAGAAAGAAAGAACAGTGCGGAGAGCGTATTCTACACGCAACGTCTGGCACGCCTAGTGTTTGTTGTTGAGTGAGCGACGACTTCGTTTTCACGTGGTCAGCAACAACCGTTGCGACGTGGCCGTCTTTCTGGATACACGGGCGGGGTGGTTCGTTTAAAGGTAAGAAACGAGTCGACACCTTCTCTTCCTGTTCTCCAACTCTTTCCTCGGCTTTGCTTTGACTGTTCTTTCGGGATGTTAGAGTACAACTTTGGGAAAGCGAAATATTTTGCCTAATATTGTGCCGTCTCGCACTGAAACAAAACGAAGCAATCCAATCACATCTAGCCCATAGCATTCATTGCACTCAATGACCGCATTGCCCAGCGTGGTCTGGGCGTGTTTAATTATTTTTACTGCGCTATGCGATCGAAAAAAGATAGTGTTGAATTGTTATTCACGTACGACCGTCAGTAAACAGCAAATGTAATCACGTAAGTTCTTGCCCTCCACTGATCGTCAGTGCCGAATGTTTTCGAGTAATGTAGTTTCGCATGCATTTCAAGCGGCGGCGCTACAGTGATTCAGCTCCGATCAGTGCGGCGATCTCTGCTTTTTTTTTCTGTTCTCACCGTTCTGCTGCACGGAATAGAGTAGCACGTGCGTGTTTCCCTACGGGAGTCGCTATACGATACACCGCCAGGAATACAGCGACCATTGTTACACAGCCTCCGTTTTCATCGCCGAATATGCTCTTTCGCTTGCATTGCCAGCGCGTTGCGTGGTTCAAGCTTTCGCCGAGTTAGTGGGCATTGTGTTATACCTTTCTCCGAACTGTCTCTCTCGCAGGGCTTCGTGGTTTCGGGTGCGTTTCTCTACACGGGAGCAACGATTGAGTTGACTCCGTTCTTTTTATATGACGGCGTTTTTCGACTCGCGCTTCGGGCGATCAGCTAGTGTGTAACCGGCGCCGAAGTGGCGCGCACCGCATTGAGTTATGTAGCGTCCGCTGAGGCGTGTCCCTGCGGGCTTCACGCTACGTTGAGGCGGCCTGTCACGCGGCCCACCGGACGTCTTTGTTGACGTTTGCAGAGGTTTTCGAACGCGCCGGCTGCGTTTCGGGCGGCGACGCCCCTACAGTGCAAAACTTCCTGGCACCGCCCAGGTGTTTTAGAATGAGTGCGAAGTTCAGTGCGATACAGAAATTCGGTATTGGCGTAAGTTAACTGTCCGCCGGTGAACGCGCGTTCCTGTGCTATGGTGAGGGTGCGTACCAGAACTTTTGCTTGGGGGGGGGGGTGGATAGGGAAGAGAGACTTAATCACTTCCTTAAGGATTGTAAATGCATGGTTTTATTTGCGTGCATATTACAAACGTGCAAAATTGAAATTTCAAGAGTGGGGAGGGGGGTTGAAGTTGAACTCTTGTCTACGCCAACGGCTATGCTCGCTATACTTGTACCGTCACACGTCTGGATGCCGAAGTGCTTGGGACCTTCGAAGCACTTCTATGTGCATTGTGAAGGTGGGAACCAGACTAAGAAAAGTACCGTGGAATAAAAGTTGCATGAACGTGGTAAACATGCCTCAGACGGCTGGCAGACGTTTCGATAACCTTGTTTTGTACAACGTTGAAATTCTATCTTGGTTGTGCAGCATAGGTGCTTGGCCCCGCCGCGGTGGTCTAGTGGCTAAGGTTACTCGGCTGCTGACCCGCAGGTCGCGGGTTCAAATCCCGGCTGCGGCGGCTGCATTTCCGATGGAGGCGGAAATGTTGTAGGCCCGGTGTGCTCAGCTTTGGGTGCACGTTAAAGAACCCCCCAGGTGGTCGAAATTTCGGGCCCTCCACTACGGCGTCTAACCCACATATCCATCCCACATATCAATCAATCAGTATAGGTGCTTGCCACCAGTGATCTAGAGTTTATACTGCTCGACTTGTTGACTCGATGGTATCGACTCCCGGCCACATTTCAATGGACACAATATTTAGGGAACCCGTGTCCTTCAATTTTGGTGACGCCTGAACAACCCCAGGTGGTTGAACTTTTCGAGGCCCCTATGCACAGCGACGTCCCTCATAATCATATCGCGGTATTGACACTTAAACACCAAAGATAATATCTCATAGCTTTACTTACGTCCTGCGGACAGCAAGGGGTGGTGCTGAGATGCGCGCGTGCGTTGTGCATGCATGAGTCATCCTTCGGTGGCCTGACGTTCCTTCTCGCCCATCGGCGGAGAGGAAAAACCGGCTTCTAGTTTAGTTTTTCTTTTTGTTCGTTTTTTATTGATTGGCGTTCGATGGTAGGATGTATGCTCTCACCCTACCTCCCACTTTTGTTCTGCTAGCCCAGATGACGCTATCGGCTTGTTGGTGCTGCAGACGATAGCAGACAGACGTGTTTGCAAGCATATCACAGCATATGAGCGTGCCAGGTAGACGAGAAGGACGGGGATCCGAAGGTCCAAACTGTATTCTTGCTTTCATGAACTCCTCAACGAGGTCACTGTCACGGGACAAATGTGGAGCTAATATGTTTCGAAGACAGGTTAATTACGCTCTTTTTCTATCTTTTTTGTGGAAAATTGGGGTTTTTAGAAGGCTCTAGCGATTGTCAATACAGCGGATTAATCAACATGCTCAGGAAATGTGATGAGGGTATGTCTGAGCAGTATAAGTAGAGCTGGTGAAGAGTTTTGTACTTTTAAAACAATATAATGAAAAAGTATGAAAAGGTTAGGCTACGTAAGAGCCTGGTCATTCCATCATCATACGCAGGTCGCGGATCGAATCCCGGCTGCGGCGGCTTTGCGTTTTCGATGGAGGCGAAAATGCTGTAGGCTCGTGTGCTCAGATTCGGGCGCACGTTAAAGAACCCTAAGTGATGGAAATTTCCGGAGCCCATTCACTGCGGGTCTCTCATAATCATATGGTGTTTTTGGGACGTTAAAACCCCACATATCATCATCATATGGTCAAGTGTTCACGTAAACTTACATATATATAAAGAAGAACTTGTTTAGCGTTCGCCTTTATTTTTTCTTATATTTTGTCTGCTTGACGTTCCCTGGCAGTACATTGAATGTATAATCGGTTGATGGGGTGTTGCCGTGCTCATGTATTGCGTATAATCTACCACCTATTCTGATAATCCTCGGCCCTATAGCAGTAACAAGGTTGGGGAAAAGTGACAAAGGGATCGAACTCCCTTCACCCTTCATGTGCGCGTCACACACCAACACACACACACACAACACCACAACACACACCCACCCCCACACACCACACCACACACACACACACACACACACGCACACGCACACACCAAGAGATATTTTTGGCTATGCATGTAGTGCCATTGTACACAAGCTACAGTCACTATTCCGGAAGGATTACTTAGTGCGCCTCGACCGTCAATGCAGATTACGTATTGGCCGCGAGGGCCTCCACTAGAGAGGCCAGCGCTGCGATCGTTTTGACGTCACAGATAGGTGCGTAGTTGTGGACTACGGCAGCTATGCTTCGCGACACCACTTGCATCGTTACCCCATGGCTGCACCGGTTCTTAGTCACGATTTTACGATGCTAATTGACATCGAGAGTGCCCACCGTGGAGTAGCAGGAGATTCGTAGTTTGCTTGCCCCGTGATTCATCAGGTCTTACCGCTTCTTGAAATACTGAGCTTCAAAACAAAGAGGGGGGGAAGAGAAGCCACGGTTTGTACACAGCAAAAAGCGCAGGGAATGCAGTGTCCTATGAGGTACGCTCATCACGTAGGTGGCGCCACGGTATGTCCTCGAGGCATAGGACGCAGGAGAACCAGGGTACGCTCTTTGTATCGAGAAACACTTGTTTGTCATTTTGTGACCATATACATCATGAGCCATCGCGCAAGAGGAACTGGTTATGAATCACCCTCAGAGGGTGGGCCCCGGTAGGATAGCTTTAAACTTGAATCTCACATCCTTATCCTCCCTTACCCCCTTCCCAGTACAGGGTAGCTAGCCGGCCTGAGAGCGGGCTAACCTCCCTGTCCTTCCCTCATGTATATTCCTCCTCCTCCTCCTGAATCGTATGTGACGACATTTTGAAAGCCCTTACCTGTTCATGAATGCTTATCGTATTATTGCTCAAGTTTTGTCAATCGTGTACTCTGGAGACAAAGTATTCATGGTGTAAACTTAGCATTAATAACACACCCACACAGAACTTTCGTTTATTTATTGCTTCAGCAGCCTTCAATGCCAGGTCACGTACTTTTCCTTCCTCGCACAGAAATATAGAAAGGAAGAAATTCAAAAGCGCGGACTATATTGTCAACGCGGCTACAGACGGTGAGGCGACGATGCCACAAAGTAAGATATAGCAGTGTCGATATCGGGAATGTATAATATCATTCGCGTCGCTCTCCTAGCTTCCATCATGGCAGGCGCAGCGCTTCCTGAAGCTACGAATTTACGAACTGCGCTCCCGAAATTTCGCGAACACAACCTGCCACGGCGGCCTTATTTATTTCCTCGCTTACGACGTACCACGTCTTCGCTGTGTATACACACATCCGCATTTCTTTTACGTATCGCTGTTGGTTGCTTCCGAAGCTGTCGACTGTGTCCTCGGAGAAAAAAAAATAATAATAAAGAGAGCGTACATTCGTATACCACGAAGGCAGCATGCCGCCATCTGAGGTCGGCATTCCAGCGGGCCGGCCGTATCGTGCGTTATCTCTTCACTCGGCGCCTGCTCGCTCCGACGCCTCTGCGACGCCTGACGCGTGGAGCTCCAAACAAGCGGGTCCTTTGTGCGGGAATAAGGGCTACGGATTCATCGTCTATGTAGGGTGAGCCCGCGTAACACGAACGACGCAACGAGTTTTGGGCTGGTGTCGACTCTTAGATGCGCTCTCTGTTCGCGGAGAGGGGCCTGCAGTATGTCGCTTCCGCGGTATTGCCATTTCGGAGGAGCCTTCCCGATCTCTCCTTCTTTCCACCTAGTCTTCTCGTGTTTTATTTTTTGTACGGCTTCAGCTGCGTGTCCTTGCTCGAGTAATACAGTGCAGCATTGTAGACCGATAAAGCCGCACGTCACCTATTCGAGCCTGTCGCTAGAAACTCAACTGTCCGAGTGGATGTAGAATTTGTGGCGACAGAAAGTACGGTCTGTGATATCACCCCTCGCGGTTGTCTATTGGTTATGCCGCGCTCGGATGCTGTCCCGGAGGTCGCCAGATCGAATCCCATACGCGGCGGCCGCATATCGAGGCACGGTTGAATGCTTAGAGACCGGTGAGCTTTGATTTAGGTGCGCGTTCAAGAACGACAGATGGTCGAAATTTTCGTAGCCCTTCAATACTGCGTCCTTCAATATCGTGGAGTGTTTTAGAGCGTGAAACGCCATTACTTACTATTTATCTGGTACCAATAATTTGTGAAGTAAATTATCGCACGAGTCGGCTCCCTATCGCGTTTTTGTCTTAAATTTACAAATACTGCAATTTTCGTATTCCGCGCGATTGGTTTCTCAGTTTTGTTAGATGTGAACTCAAATTAAGGTCACTAAACGCTGAATGCGCGTTACAGCCCCTTTCCTTCAGCTTCCGCTACAGTGCACGGTACAGATTTGAACAGGAAGGGACGTCGGTTGATAGATGCAAGCCAGTCGCTTTTAGCCTTCGCCGTAGGAATGCGCTCCGCATGCTCACCGGCTGACGGGGTTGCCGTGCTGTCACGCGATACGCCGTCGCGTGCGCCCTTCTTCGGATCGTGTTTGGCTCCTCCGCGTCACGTGACGCGACCTTAGGCTTAGGGTGTGAAGGGAATGCTTCTGCCTCTTTTGTACACCGAGACGGGAATTAATCGAGTTATGAAGCGTCGAATGCACCGATCCCGCTGTTTTCATGCTTACATATGCGTCTACCGTAGCACTGTTCGTTTAGCTGTTAAAGATGAAAAGCGGCAAGGCTAACTAACAGTCCAATATGGCGGCACGGAAACCTATCCGTAATATAGTCACGTGCTGAAGCTGCGAAAAATTGCAATTAGGATATTTGCGACGATTATTGAAATGGGAATTTAAACAGTGTGTTCCGAAACAGAGATTCGGAACGAAAACAACGGGCCAATATCGGAGGCAGTGCAGTCTGTAGATGTGTATCGCCAAGTCACTAGAACTACCATAATTGCTCGAATGATAATAGATATTGCTGATTAGTGCTGCGACTGTTGTCTAATTGATTGGTTATGGTGGCGTTGGGAGGGACTGCACCTCAAGTGCTCGGTGTCACGTGACTGGTGAAGCAGGGTCCACGTGACGTCATATTAACACCGTGCGGGAATGAAGGGCAAGACTGTGCCTGCAGGCGTAGTAGCAATGTTCTCGTCGCTGTTTTGCCAGTGTCGCCCCGCCGCGGTGGTGTAGTGGCTAAGGTACTCGGCTACTGACACGCAGGTCGCGGGTTCGTATCCCGGCTGCAGCGGCAGCATTTCCGATGGAGGCGGGAATGTTGTAGGCCCGTGCGCTCAAATTTGGGTGCGCATTAAAGAACCCCAGGTGGTCAAAATTTCCGGAGCCCTCAACTACGGCGTCTCTCATAATCATATGTGGGGTTTAACGTCCCAAAACATCAATCAATTAAGTTTTGCCAGTGTCGGTGCTTTGTCTGTATCACTGCAAAGGCAAGCAACCTACGTCATACCGCTTCGCGGTTTTCACTATTTTGCCGGCATCATTGCTGACAGAGCCGGAATCAACAACGACGTGGAGTCCTACCGATGACGTCACATGGGACGTTTCTTTTCAGGTCACGTGGCCCCGTCTTGTTCAGGTGCACATAAGGTGTGTTCCAATACTTACCGTAGACTGCTAAATCGACAGCTAAATGGACCATTCAAATTTTCACCTAGCCGGCAAAATAGACAACTCTGAGAAGACCGCATCGTAGACAAAGACGATGCAGGCTACTTTGTTGTCTAAACAAGATGGTGGCTCAGCGAAGCGCTCTGATAGATCGTATCTCGCCGGAACGGTCGTCTGCACACAAGCAGACGCTTCTACAGTAGCTCAATGTGAGTAGCGTGTAATATTTTTTTTTAGATTTCAGTACAAAATAAGCCAGAAAATACAACTGCTACGTTTCTTTATTTTGGCTTTTTCTTCTCGACGCGAGATGGCGCCTCGCCGCGTAAAAGCCGCCCAGACGTGTCCCGATTCTCGGACAGCATGGGCTCGGTGCTGTCTTCTAAGCAGTCTTCGTAGACTGTCTACGTGCTGTCTAAGAATTGGAACACAGCCATAGATTTTCCCGTTAGCTGTAAGCTGTTTTACATCCACATTCTTTTAATTCAAGCCCAATCCAATGATTTAGTTGCCTGGCGATAATTTTCATTTTTTTTATATTGAGCGACAGCTTGAGCTGAAATCTAGATTGGCATAGTTAAAATCTGTATCGAAAATTGATTCAGCAAAGTGGTAAAACGCTTCAGACAGCAAAATTGACGACCACCTTTTCGTAGCACGCAGTCACAGTTTACCCTGTAAACCCTTTCACCACGTTGCGGCATTCCGCTGAAATGATGATGATGACGATGATGATGCCTCCACTATGGCTCTTGCCCACTCAGGGGGATTGGCCAGGAATTGGGGATGATTTGCAGTGTTCTCTGTTCGTGCGCTTCGTGTTGTGGATTAGTTCGCCCTCGTGCTGTCAATTGCTAGCTTTCCTGGATAGCTCATATAAATGAGTTACTACCTCGGAAAAGCGTTGGTTTCGCGTTCGATCCCCAGACCAGTGGTGTTCCGGCAACGAAGAAGCTTTTTTTTCTGAGGAATTCGTAGGTATTTCCTGGTATAAGCTCCTTGTTGCAAAGAGATGGCTGTCATTATCTCTTTTTTGATTTGAAAGGAGTGTAGCAAATTCTTGCCTAATCCATTTTAAACCAATGTTTTTGTATGCTGACCAGGAATGATATTACCGGATGTACAGAAATATTAGATGTATTACGTTAAGTATCTGCATCTTAAACTAAAATGTCGTTCATTATACATCTCTTTCTCCTGCCTCTAATTAATGTATGTTATAATTGCATGGATCCATACTAGCATTCTGCTAAGGATCCAGATGTTGCTAAGATGTTTTTTTCTTTACTGTATGTTGTTTATTCATAATAAAGTTCAAGTTCAAATAAAAAAAAAGCCGAAGCGAAAAGCCGAAGTGCCGGCTGAGGCAGAAATTAACTCTCTTTCCGTTTCGCAACCCGAAATCGTGCCTGCCACAATTGAAGTGTCCCTGGTCGACCTCACAGGCTGTCTCGCCCTGTCGCGGAAACAGAGACGCGGTGATTGCACAAGGAGAAAGAGCGCAGCCGCTAAAAAGGAGCGGGCCGTTTCGCTAGTGAGCGCTGTGTCCCCTTTATTGCGTCACAGGTCACGGCCTTGGCCTCCCGCTTTCGCGATCGTTGAATGCACAGTCGCCGCCCGCTCTCTAAAGAGCCACGCGACTCAGTTTGCTCACAAAGACGCCGGACCGAGAGTGTATACGCTCGTTGCAGCTGACTCATTTTTCTGACATGTCAGGGAGACAGTTCGTCACGTAGTCATGCATGTGCGACTACGCAAACATCTGCGTGTATCTGTGTGATGGCAGTGCACTCTTCAGAGTAGGACAGTCACGTTACGTAGGTACTACACCCACGATTGATTACGCTTGTACGACTCGCAGTTGGTCAGCATTTTTTTTTCTTTTGTAAGGTTTTTTTCATAGTGGTGGTGGGCATACAAATTCCGCAATAAGTGGCAGAAAATGACATTGTGGTTTCGACTACGACACCACGTGTGTGTGTGTGTGTGTGTGTGTGTGTGTGTGTGTGTGTACACCATTGGATGCGTAAGCTGGAAGATATGCGCGTGTTACAGCGAAATTGATGAAATGCTTTTGTAGAGAAAGGGAGTAGGTAGTGTGTGCCATATTGCTAGGCAGTTTAATAATAGCTTTCGTTCCATACTGCCACTATATCTGTCAATTAACGGGAGGCCCGTGAAAAGATAGCGCATGACGCATGCACAGTGGCGACAAACGCCGAGGCAAAGCTTTACGTATGACTGAGAGAGAGAGAGAGAGAAACTCCCTACCACTGACCTCACTACTAACTAAAGCTCACCGCTAGCCATTCCATCGCTGTGCCGCAGTGGATGTGAGCAAATTGTTAAAGTGAGATTCTTACCATTCCGCCGACCAATCTTGTTACTTTTTTGCCGCGGTGCAATAGGTTGTTTGAAAGTGCAATTCCATACGTGGCAACCCATGGCGTCTTCCTTTTAGATGCGGAGCATCTTATACTCGCGCCTTGTAGTGCGCCGTCCGCGTCGTCCGCGCCGTCCACACCGCTTCTCGAACATTCGACAGCTGACGCGCGCGCATGCGCCGTCGCGCCGTCGCCCACTCTTCCACCATCTGTGCATCCCTTCCTCCTCTACACACCGCGCGCGCTTCACTCCTCCACCATCTGTGCACCCTTCCTCCTCTACACACCGCGTTCGACATCTACAATTCTCCTGATTCTCCAGTGGACGCGCATGTGGCGTCGCGCTTCGAGAACATTCAACAGCTGACAGTGCATGCGCCGTCGTGCTGTATATATACTCAAGGTCGGCGCTCGCTCGCTCAGTTGCCGCTCGTCGGTTGGTTTGTACGGCGCGTCGACGTCCAAGGTCGCGGTGAAATGAATTCCAACGAATCCACAAACACAATGATCGACGTCCCTTCGACCAGCGCCGCCCTTTCGCATACGTGTGTACGTGTTCACTCATTTAACACCCCCTCCTACAACCACGTTAACCAATTTAGCCATCGACCCAAGTAAGTCGCAATTTAACACCCCATTTCACAACCACGTTAACCAATTTAGCCATCGACCCAAGTAAGTCGCACTTTAACACCCCGTTAACCAATTATATGGTCCGCATCCTCCTCAGTGTTCCCCCGAGGGAAGCTGCGGGCAATTTTTTTTTCTCTAGTACATAGAGTGAGGCGGACAAACTAAGTTTTTCAGTCTGTTACGACATGTCTGAGTTTTTGTTGATCACTTAATATGCGATTTTGTAGAAGTGCAACAGGATGGCGCTCATTTGCTGACTCACCTTTGCGACTAATGATTACTTTACGCCGCCCATCGGAAGTGTAGTAACGGGTGCAACAGGTCTGTATATGCGCTTTATACCACTAGTCGTATTTTGTAGAAAAAGTGAGAAAATGTGGGCGTTCTACAAAGTGACCCGTAGGCAGCTTAATTCCTCACCGGGTGAAACTCCTTTTGAATAGTTTAGCAGTGTCTTACGATTGAATCATGGACCTTTATATCAAATGAAGTGCATGGCATGCATCGTCAGAAACGATACAATCGAAGCGAACTATCATTAAAGCGAACATAAGATCTCATTGGTGTAAGAGAGGCTGCATTCACTTGAAACTCCGGCGTGTTCACTTGTGTTATGCCAGCGAGTCCTCGTCAAACGTCCGTGCCTCTGAAAAAGGCAATCTGGGTCAAGGCCAGCCCGCAGTCTGCCTGGCGCGAACGGCGTAAACACGCGCGGCGCGTCTCTGGCCCCCGTGCATTGAGTCAGCGGTGCACGTGACAGCGAGCCGGCGTCCTCGTGTCTGGTGGTCTGACGCATGGCGCGGCGCCCCATTGGAGGAATCTGCCCTGACGACCAGCGGCGCTTCTGATTGGACATTTTGGTTGGACCCGGTGTAAATAAAAGAAGCCCTGCGGCGCGTCGCGATCGGCAGTCCTATGAGAGAGGAGGTCCCGTGTCGGAGAGCCGACATGTGTGCGGGTCGGCGGTTTTAGGCGAACAGCTGACCTATGTGTTAGGGAGGAGAGCTCGGCTCTTCGAGTCTCTGTCGGCCCCAGTGCCGAAATTGTAACGCCTCTGTATATATGCTGTACATAAACCTTGTTTAACTCACCGTCGTCTCGTCCGCTCGTCTTATCAGCTCTGCGCAGAAGCAGTCGCGAGCTGAGAAACATACGCTACCAAACGGCTGGTGACCTTCCCGGCGGAGTTGAAAGCAGTGGCGCCTGTGGGACCGGGTCGGCGTCGCCGTCTTTCGCAACAGTGGAGGTCAGCGGTAGGATTTCGGAGGTGGCTTCGCAACAGTGGTGGCTTCGGCGGGATCGGCCCGTCTTTCTCAACAGTGGTGGCTTCGGCGGGATCGGCCCGTCGTTCTCAACAGTGGTTGGCAGCTGCGGGATCGGCCGGCGTCAGCGACATCGATGCGGTGAGTGCCTGACGTTTTCCCCTCAGTTCACCAGACTACTCTAGCTCAGGTTGTAGTAGTTTAGAGAAGGGCTGTGTGAAGCATTCGAGTGAGCTTTGATCGTTTCAAGCCAAGTTGAAGTGCTTTGAAACCGAAGTTAATGCGGAGGGGGTAAACACGGGAGTGTGAAAAATTGCTTGCGCGTCGTGCTAGTAGGCTTATAGTGGGTACGGCAAGTAAATTGTTAACAGGGGCAAACAGCAAGAGGCTAGTGTGAACGATGGAGAACCTTAAAGTGAAGGAACTCATCGAAATTTGTGAGGAACTCGGCATTACTTTGGGCCGTGCGAAACGAAAGCAAGCAATCCTTGAGATTATGAAGGATGAAGGAGTGTCGGCTGAGGAAGTCGATGAGGCCTGGGTGGATATTAAAGCACGCCGCGAGGAGGCTGAAAGGCGAGAAGCTCGCGAACGTGAGGAGGCCGAGAGACAGGAGCGCCTTGAGATGAAACGACTAGAATTGGCAATCCTACAGTGTTCGCAGGCGCCTAGCGTAGCTTCTCCAACAGTTCAGGTCAGCGGTTTTAGAATTAGGGACCAATTGCCACCGTTCGTAGTAGGCGAGGACATGGCGAAATATCTCGTCAAGTTTGAACACGTCTGTGAGCGAAACGCTTTGGAGCGGTCTCTTTGGGCGCGGAACCTGTTAGCTCTTCTTCCCGGCGAAGTGTCCGACGCGATAACTTGCTTGTCGAGAGAAGCGTTTGAGAGCTATGACGAGGTTAAAGAAGTGCTCTTAAGACGTTATAAGTTGTCACCCGAGGCTTTCAGGCAAAGGTTCCGGTATGCTGAAAAGGGGAATGAGTCACACGTTGACTTCGCGTTTCGTCTTAAAGCTGATTTAATCGAATGGCTCAAGGGCGAAGGTGTTTATGACGACCGCGATAAAGTGGTGGAATGCGTTGCATTGGAGCAATTCTACCGCTGCATCGAAGATAATGTCAGACTTTGGCTGCAGGACAGACTTGGGGAAGTACAGCTAAACAAGGCAGCTGAGTTAGCTGAGGAGTATTATACTCGCCGAAAGTTGCATAGCAGGGCAGTGCGCGTTGAAAGGGATGAAAGAAAAGAGGGCTTTTCAAAGAAACCTGATCAACGGAAACCCGCTCCGCACCGTAATTTCAAGAAGGACCCGTCTCTTACGAAGGACAGTGTAGGGGAAGGGAAAACAGAAGCGGAGAAATCGAGTGAGGTTTCTACCACACAGGAATTTGAATCGGAAAACAAACGGAAGCCGCTAATCTGCTACAACTGTAAAAAGGAAGGGCATATCGCGAGAAACTGTCAGAAAATATTTGCCTTCGCAACAATCCGAGAATCAGAAAAAAACATGCGGTTGTTGGAGCCGTATCTCCAAGAAATTAAAGTAAATAAGAAAACGTGCCGAGCGCTTAGAGACTCAGCGGCAACCATGGATGTTGTCCATCCTTCATTGGTGTCTCCGGATGATTTCACAGGAGAATGCGCGTGGATCAGGCAAGTCGCCGAGGAGCAGAGTGTTCGCTTACCAATCGCCACGGTTGTCATTGAAGGCCCGTTCGGTAAGCTTTGCACCGAAGCGGCTGTGTCTGCCGCGCTAAACGATCGTTTTCCTTATCTTTTCTCCAACAACTCGGAGCAGCTTCTCAAAGAGCAGGGCAAATCGTTCTTCCCCAACCTGGCGTGCATGGCTCTCACGCGATCGCAAGCGCGGAAGCTATCGCGGCAGCTTGATCTGGTTCCATGCGGTGAACTCTCAAGTGACCTTGTCGGCGGGTCGACGGAACCCCAGAAAGGAAAGTTTCCGCATGAGTCATGTGAGCAGTCACGCGAGCGGCCCGTCGCCGAACCGACCGGCGAAAGGGGAGACGACATGGCGCCATTGAGTCAGAGCGAGAGGGTTGCAACGCTCTCGCCTGTAGCGGAAAGTTGGAGCGAGCTGCCGAGAGTTGATCGAGAGACCCTCATTCGAGAGCAGCGTGAGGATCTCTCGATTGAAGCGCTAGTGGAAAGCCAAATTAAAGCGCTAGTGGAAAGCCAAATTGAAGCGCTAGTGGAAAGCCAAATTGAAGCGCTAGTGGAAAGCCAGAAAAACGCGGCAAAAGTGCTGTCGAAGGAGCACTACGAGGAATCGGGGAAGAAGCGTGCTTTTGAAGTTGATAATCAGGTAATGCTGCTGCAGCCGTCCAAAAGGAGCAAGCTTGAGGTTGATTGGGAAGGGCCCGCAAAAGTAGTATCGAAGCTTTCTGATACCAATTGTGAAGAGAAATTAGGAAGGCGGCCGAACAAAATTTATCACAGTAACTTGAAAGCAGTCGTAAATTTACTTTTAAGTGCTTCAGAGGAAGAGGAAGCAGAAATTTTGAGTTCGAGTGAGGTAATCGAAGGGGGATCGAAAGTAATCTGGGAACAGTTGAACCTAGAGCCTAGCTTAAGTGAAGGAGGACCTGAGAAAGAGGACCTGAGAAAGATTGGTTCCGAGTTTGGAAACGTGTTTTCGGACCGTCCCGGAAACACGAAGGTGATCGAACACGATATCGAGCTAAGCGGTGAGGAGTCAATCCGTAGCAAGCCGTATCGTTGTTCCCCTGTGCAACGTCGAAAGTGTGAGCCGCTCTTGGTGCCGCATAGGTATCGTCGCCTAAAAGTGGCCGGTTACTGAAGTGGAGCATGTTGCTCCACAGCGCAACTTTGACGTTCGCTATCAAAAAAAAAAAAAGGGAGAGCTAAACGCTAATGCAGGTGCATTGAGCAGTGCGTTCCAGCTAGTAACTTCTCAACCTTTCGGTTTCTGGCTGGCGATTCGGGGCAAAATTTTGACCTCATCACGACCTGGGCTGAGCGCTCTCGTCCAGAGTGAGCTCAAGGAGCCAACTTTATGTTGTATTCTAATTCGTTTCGTTGTTGTACGAAAAAAAAATCTTGAGTTGTCATTTTAAGAGTCTTGTGTCCCACATGTGCCTCTTGATGTAGAGGGAACAAAATTCCGATAGACACGTAGATAGGTATATGTTGTACTATACTTTGTCTGGTGTTCTGTCGGGTGACCGAGGGCACTTGCTTGTGTCGTGTGTTGTTTGTTGCCGAACCGTTCTTAGCAAGTTGCAGAACCATCGACAAATGCTGAAGCCGAAGATGGTCAGAAGAGACGAGTGAAGCTGGTCGACAAGTTGTGGCGACAAGCCAGTGGAGCTGGGATCCATCGTCAGGAATAGGCTGTATTCCCGGAACAGTCTGGAGCTGTATTCTCCCCATGGCCCTGGCGGCGAACCTGGAGGGACCTGGCGAACGAGCGCACCTGACATCCGAGCCCCGCGGAAGCAGCTCGTCTTTCCGGTGCATTGTCTGGCGGCGGGGGTGCTGTTATGCCAGCGAGTCCTCGTCAAACGTCCGTGCCTCTGAAAAAGGCAATCTGGGTCAAGGCCAGCCCGCAGTCTGCCTGGCGCGAACGGCGTAAACACGCGCGGCGCGTCTCTGGCCCCCGTGCATTGAGTCAGCGGTGCACGTGACAGCGAGCCGGCGTCCTCGTGTCTGGTGGTCTGACGCATGGCGCGGCGCCCCATTGGAGGAATCTGCCCTGACGACCAGCGGCGCTTCTGATTGGACATTTTGGTTGGACCCGGTGTAAATAAAAGAAGCCCTGCGGCGCGTCGCGATCGGCAGTCCTATGAGAGAGGAGGTCCCGTGTCGGAGAGCCGACATGTGTGCGGGTCGGCGGTTTTAGGCGAAAAGCTGACCTATGTGTTAGGGAGGAGAGCTCGGCTCTTCGAGTCTCTGTCGGCCCCAGTGCCGAAATTGTAACGCCTCTGTATATATGCTGTACATAAACCTTGTTTAACTCACCGTCGTCTCGTCCGCTCGTCTTATCAGCTCTGCGCAGAAGCAGTCGCGAGCTGAGAAACATACGCTACCAAACGGCTGGTGACCTTCCCGGCGGAGTTGAAAGCAGTGGCGCCTGTGGGACCGGGTCGGCGTCGCCGTCTTTCGCAACAGTGGAGGTCAGCGGTAGGATTTCGGAGGTGGCTTCGCAACAGTGGTGGCTTCGGCGGGATCGGCCCGTCTTTCTCAACAGTGGTGGCTTCGGCGGGATCGGCCCGTCGTTCTCAACACTTGAGACTCCGGCTTTGCGTGGTACATCATTCTATATGACTTTCGGTCTTTTTACCCTGGAGTCAAAGTACTTCTTCGGGCTCGTTTGCGAGTTCCACGATTATGCGTTTCAGGACTGGTCGCCTCTCGATAACCACGCTTTTCACGACTTAAATACGCCCCACACATCGTACTGACCGTATACCCTCCGCTATGGTTACCAGCAGCGCGCCAACGGCGCTGCCGGACTCGATCTCGGAGGCCATGGCGTTTATTAATTCGGAAGCCTCATTTAATGAACATTGGTCGCGTTCGGCGTTGTGTACGCCAGGATGCAAGCGTGAATTGTGCCACCGGACGATGACTCACCGAAAATACTGTGATACATACGTTCCATGAGGTAGCCACCTCACTTCGTCAACGTGCACACTCTCGTTTGCGACTGCGCTAAATTGTGGGTCATACGGTCTGCACGACGTAACGTCTCCATTGCATCAACAAGCGACCAAACGCAGCGCGTGGAGCTACGGCGTGATTGTGTCCTTCTCGCGATCCCCTAACGACAAGTTGTCGCGCTGTCCACCTTCCTCCAAGATTAGCGTATACTATATGCGCACGCGCAGAATACATGCATTGCTTAACGAAGAGCCATGACGCCGCAACGCACTTTCTACAACCTTGAATACTTCGAAAGCTCCCCTAACGAGCCAGGATAGCCGGCAGCCGCTTATGTCACCGCGCTGATCATTCACTCGTTGCGCTGAGCGTGTTGCTTCGCTTTCGGCTGTTTCACCCACGCGTCATGCGTTCATCGTCGCGCTCTAGCGTTGTTTACGTCATCGGCCGAAACGGAAAAGGGCTCATTCGGCGTGATGCGTATGCGGCACGCGTGTCACGAGTTGTCGGAAGCTCGCAGTTGGAACTGAAAGCAGCCGCCACGCGCGGATTTTGATCTCACTTGACCAACAAAGAAACGTTTGTCGCATGCTGGGAGGAATTTGTTCATTGAATTGTTCTGAACGCTTTAGAACTCGTGGTACTGTATCATTAACTGCCATCTTAGCTTGTATAAGTTATGAATCGGCTTGCGTGCGTTTATCAAGTTGGAGACGCGGAAAGTTTGGTTCCTACCAGAGAAGAAATTGCATAAAAAACTCAAACATTTGAAATAAACTCAAACTCAACGGAAGGTGACAAAAGCTCTGTTGAAATTCCTACGCGACACGGACTTGAACTAGCGGCTGTAACAGCAATGTCACACACCGCGAAAGACAAGACCGGACTATGACTGAGTGTGCGCGTGTGTGCTGCCGAACATGCTGTCTTTATCTCTCTTCCCTCCCTCCCTCATCTTTATCTTTCATCTCCGCCATCCCCCTCCCATGCGCAGGGTAGCAAACCGGCTGTCTCTAGGCTGGTTAACCTCCCTGCCGTTCTTGTCCTCCTATTTTCCTCCCTTTTTCAGGTTCCTACTGGCGACGACAACAACAAGGAAGAGGAAGAAGAGCGACCGTTTTAAAGGATTTCCTGGTGCATTTCGAACCTTCGCGATAATGATATTAGCTTCTCTAATTTCTCGCGTGCACTTTTGTTTTTTAGAACGCTGATTATGCGCGTTACGTAACTATTCCTACAAGGATTCATCCCCGCCCCCTCTTCCCAGCATTCACCTAATCCTAACCAAGTGCATGGCTGCCCTTAAATAATCGGCAGCCATGCACTTAAAGCTCCGGCTCTTTTACAAGGTATGTGCCTAGCTATACCAGGACTCTTCGGAGCATTAATCTTAAATGTATGCGCAAGTTCCGCCTTTATATCGGAATAAGACCTGTAGAGCTTTGAACATGAATGCGTCTGGCCGAGCAATTGATGACAGCAAATAGACTGATCAAAATACATATGATGTCCTTTTCATATTTTCATTTTTATGGTTACAGGGCTACCAATATCTGTAAGCTGCAGCAAAGATTAAAAAATATACAAAAAAATGTCGAACGTGCGCCTGCAGGCTGTATTGACAGCGCGCGAGGATTGAGCAATGATAGTGGTGGCTTGTGCCATCACGCCTTTCTTCTATAGTTTGAAGTCCACAGTGAAAAGAGTGCGGGCGTACCCCTGCTGCTTACGAGCGCGCAGAAATGGATGGAGGCAGAGGGGGGGAGATGGCGATCGGGTCATGCGAAACTACGTCCGCACGAAGCTTACGTTGCTCACTTTACCGGGTCACTGCGCATGAGGACATTGAGCGCACGCGACCGTATAATAGTAAGAACACTCTGCGTATACTCTGCGGACTAGAAAGACTGTAAGCACGAACTTTCTTTTAAGGCGCGGTGCGCGTTTCGTAAAGAAGTGGCTGCAAGACGACCTTGTTTTGTATTTCCTTCATTGCCTCCTCACCAGAGGCGCGGAAGCGATAGCCTTATCGTTCCAATCTGCAAGGAGCAATGCGCCAGTGGGCCGCTGCGTGCGACTTCTCCGCTGAGAAGGAAATGGCGTTTCGTAACCCGCGTTGCGCGGGCTTTCCTTTCCGTCTCGCTTGTTTCGATGCAAGAAACCGCCACGCATTGCTTGGCAGCGATGAATTTCTACGATCGAGTAAGGGGAAAGTCGGCGGAGGGTACTCGCACGCACGCCCACTCACACACGCACACGAACACAGATGCGCACGCACGCACTTGCATAGAATACGTATATTTAGTCGTGGCTGGGCGACCCTTGAGACGAAAAAGAAAGAAGTCCCAACGAAAGACTGGAACATATGAGAAGAGGTATAAAGCGCTTGCAGGGGTCCCGTACCGCGGAAAACTTTTTCACCGCTGTGTGACCGATCTGGAATTCCGTCCGGCCCTCACATCGCTCCTCACGAAAGGAGCGGACTGCACACACGATGCTCGGACGACGGTCGCTGCTCGGACGACGGTGGCTTCTCACGTCTCTCTCTGTGCCGCCGATTGCGTCTCTCGGGTTCATTCCTCGTTGTCCGTTTCGCGGCGCGTGCTGCTCCGTCCGCCTTATCGAACGCCCTTATCACCTCGTCGGCGAGTGTTGTCAGTGTTTTACTTCGGCGGGGTCGTGCGCTGCCTGTGCGAGGGGGCGTGGACGCGGTCCTCACCTGCCAACAGGAATTGGCAACGACAAGTCGCCACAGGGGCCCTTGTTCTCTCTCTCTCTAGTCCTGCCGTACTAGTCTGTCGTAATAATTCAGTGCAGCACGGTGGAACCCTATGTCTCGCCCGCCCTATCCGGAACGCACTTCCCAAACCCGTTCGCGCGCCAGGACGGATGGTTCCTTACGAAAAAGCCGGCTGAAATGAAACTGCATTGCGTTTCCGTACAAATTCAAGTCGAATGTTTTTGACATTAGTTTCACTGAGATGATTTCGTTTGTTGGGTGTAACGTGGTGAGCTTGTGTGGTTTCTGTACCAGTCTCGTACGGTTTGGACATCTTCGGAGTAGCATGCTATGCCAACCATGAGGCAACCAGCGTACCTGTGCTATAGGCATACCGACAATCAAACTTCTCGAGTTGTTATTGAGAGCCTATCTCTTTTTCACCGATGTTGTACTCCCGATAAATAGTCAAGTTTATGAGCTCTGTAAACATAAAGCGTCCATATGTCCAGTGTATGTAGGTCTGGCATGTGTAGACATCTGCAATACATCCTGTAGCAATATACAATGGAGCACTATTTAAATATTTTGCTCAAACAATGCTTCCGGCTATACTTGCAAGTCAGGCTTCAGCGCACTGTTCTATGCTACTCAGACCCTGTGTTTACAAGGCTGGTAGAGAGAAAACAAAAAGTTGAATAAAGAGGGGAGGCCGGGTTGTTAAACAGGAAGCGGAGTCTGGCCGACTAGTCCTCAATGGGTGTGGCAAGGGAAAGGCGAAACGAGATTTCCGATATGACGATGATACGGAATTTTGTGTGTCGCACATTAGTGCCGCATGGTTGCGTGCCACTGCGAGCACATGCGTTGGTGTTGCGACGCCAACACGCTCTAGGCACCTTCGCAGCAACGTGCACTAAGACCGTATAGCAGCTCGCCTCGGCTAGAGGTTCGCAATCGGGAAACCTTTTCCTCCCGCAAGAGGCGGGATGGTGAACAAGGTTGAAGCGAAATAGGGGAAGAGGGGGTTGCGGAGGCGTTGGAACGAAGGGACACCCAACACATCGGTATGATGGAACTCATTTCCCAATTATTATGATACATTCTTAGGGTGCTTTGGCATCGGGATTCGAGATGGTAAACTCCATCCAGAATGACTGAAATGTGGACGCCTATTCAACAATAGAGATACTGTGTTCCGCGGTTATGTTTTAACACATGGTGACCTCACAAAAAAAAAGTATGCCTGAGACCAGTACCATCTCTGTAGCTTACTCGCACAAAGCGTTACTATTCGCAATAGGCGAGAAAATATTGAGAGTACCGTTTAGCAAAGCCACATATATTTCCGACAGGGGCCGACCGCCTTTGCTGAAATGTGGACCGAAACTGTCGTGTCATCGGAAGTATTATACTTTTTGCGTGGTGGTGGCTTACTAGATGGGTTACAGCCCCGCCGCGGTGGTCTAGTGGCTAAGGTACTCGGCTGCTGACCCGCAGGTCGCGGGTTCGAATCCCGGCTGCGGCGGCTGCATTTCCGATGGAGGCGGAAATGGTATAGGCCCGTGTGCTCAGATTTGGGTGCACGTTAAAGAACCCCAGGTGGTCAAAATTTCCGGAGCCCTCCACTACGGCGTCTCTCATAATAATATGGTGGTTTTGGGACGTTAAACCCCACAAATCAATCAATCAATTAGATAGGTTACAGTACCCCCCCTACCCCACCAACCCTTGCTATTCCTTCCGCTCTTTCCATCTTTATTCCCTCTCTCCTTAGTGTATGGTAGCAAAGCGCATACTCAAATTTGGGTTGACCTCTCTATTTTCTCTCTCTCTCTCTCTCTCACACACACACACACACACACACACACACACACACACACACACACACACACACACACACACACACACACACACACACACACACACACACACACACATTTTATTCATTGTAAAGCCGCGGGCCGCTAGCAAAATGTCCGCGTGTTTCATACCCCTGCCGTATTAATAAAGATTTAGGAAAAGCATGTGGAGGGTGAGGTGGGGGGGTGGGGGGGCGGTGGGAGACGTCGCGTTTATTTGCATGGATGGCTGGAAGTCGATGGGTAGACTCGATAAATCCGGCGAGAAAGGCGGGTCTGGGATTACAAGGCGCCGAATGAAAAAAACGAGGAGTGGTCTTGTCTTGCTGGCTCCGCGCATTAATCGGCCAACGCGCCGTGTCACGCGACGTGCCGCTGCTCCGTGACGCTCGAAACAAAAGCCGATCTTCGCGGGGCTACATTTTTCTGACTTCCGAGTTCTTGGGACAACCCGCAGAATCAGTCTGGCGTGGTCGGATCGGAAAAGGCGCCAGTGGCGATTTGCTTGCCCTCCCCAGCGTCTCTTCCCCTCTTTCGAAAAAGGCCAAAGAAAAGAAAAAAAAAGCAGGGGCTTCTTCTCCGGGTCGACGACCTGCGTATACACACGTTGCCTCTCTGGCGACCGGTATAATCTAGCCCGACGTTGGGGAATTAAAAGTGCCGCCCCGGCGGATTATCCGGGACGCTTGAAGCGATGCTGCGTCGCTGTGTGCGTGTATGCTCGAGTGCGGGGCCACATATCTTTCGTTAAGGAACTTGGATACATAGAAACAAGTGGGATTAGGCAGCCAGATCTCCAATAGAATTCTGAATTATATAGCAAAACGCGGTGAAAAAAAAATTATTGTACGGGACCGCTCATTTCTGTTGAAAACATTGTTACGCGCATACGTCTTCCGTTTCATCACCTAAAAATAAATAAATTAATTAATTAATAAAAAGTGGAACCCTGTTCATGCGTTTGACTGTATGCACAGGGTAACGTTCAATATCCGTGCCACGGTGAGCGACATGTTATTAATAATAATTTGTGTTTTCATTTTCATATACTCATTTATGTAGGTGCATGTGCGAGAGTAGGGGGTCTATACTTGTGAAGTTGCCATTATACAAAATGTATATAAGAAATCAGGTCTATCGAAGCCCAAAGAGAATTCTCCAGCTACCCAGTAGTGATAGCTGGAGCATTCTTGCTTTTTTTCTGTAGCTTGGTGCTGCATTCGAGTGGATGGCACGTTTTCCTTTTCGTAGGCGCGTGTTCATCTTTGTAAGTCTGGAAGCCAGTGCAAAAGAACACGCCGCGTGAGCGATGGAACGCGCCCTGTGTTCTTTCGCCTGTCCTCCTTCGTCACCATTTTCCTCTCTAGAAGTGTTTGACCAATAGGCACCCGGCAATGTAGTTTACGAGATCTGATGGTAGCACCAGAACACAAAGCCAGCAAAAGCCAATAGGCGCAGCAAAATTGAGTCTTCTAATGCGTAGCCTAGCGATAGACGCAGCAAAAACCGGACTTGCACGTGCATATTGTTTTCTTTTTTTAGTTGTGTGCAGGAGGTCACGGCCGATTATGTAAGCGCCCAGGAAGCGTTCTTTGAAAACGCGCCAAAATGGGCACTGACACTTCAGCGTCTAAATGTGCTCAGCGAGAGTTCCATTTTTTTTTTTTTTTTTGGTATCCCTGCCGGTCAATACCAACAATGCTGAGGCGGCCCAAAAAGCTTCGTTGCGCCCTCTGGACCACTGTCGGGTGCCTGTAGCCCAACGAATCAAACTTCTGTTCGTCGTTGGGTGTACATTTGCACTCGTAACGAATCTCCGCTTGTTCCAAGTATAACGTTTGTGTAACCATTTCATTACTAACGATGGGCTTCGGAGAATACTGCGTGCACCGCCTTTGCATCGCCATTCGAAAGGGACGCCGTTCGACCGCGCCTTGAGCGCCTTGCGGCGAGTGGCGCCGTCCATCGAGCGTGCCAGGAACTCGACGCCCGCAGCTCGCCGGGCGCTTTCCGCGGAGGCGCCACTAAACGATCGCCGCGCCGCTTACAAAAGCGTCCGTCTGTGCCCGCAGCAACGAGGACCGACGTTTTTCGTTTCATTACATTTAATTACCTTTATTACTTCCATAAAATCCGGCCTTAGGGGCTGGGTTTCAGTGGAAGTTAAATGTTAGTTAGAGGACGATAGTTATAGCGCGAGAACAAAACGACGACACAGAGACAAGAAGGACACGTCTTGTCTCTGTGTCGTCGTTTTGTTCTCGCGCTATAACTATCGTCACGCCATACCAACTAGCCCAAGCTGCCACACTTCTAAGTTAGTTAAAGGTCGTTTTATACTTAAATTTAGATGCACCTTAAATAACCCCTGGTGGTCGAAATTTCCGGAGCCGTCCTCTACTGCGTTATAGTGTAACTGCGTCCCTTATAATAATATCGCGGTTTCGAGGAGCAAAAGCGGTAGGATTACTACTCTCCTCTTTCTTTCTTTCTTTTTTTCTTTCTTTCTTTCTTTCTTTCTTTCTTTCTTTCTTCTTTCTTTCTTCTTCTTGCCTTTTTCTTTCTTTCTTTTCCTTTCTTTCTGTTTCTTCATTTTCTTTCTTCCTTTCTCTTTCTTTCTCTCTTTCTTTCTCTTTGTCATTAGTATTCTTCGTACAGCTGGTGAAGTACGCAATCCATACATGACAGCGTATTATGCGTCGACTAAGGTAGAGTCACGCCTCAACATGCTCTTTTTCTCTCTCCATTTTTTTCCCTAGACTGCATGATATGAGGCATAATTACTCCAAGACTGCGCGCTGTCCTCGTTCCGCTTTTGATGTAAAGCTTCTCGCAGCGGTGCATTTCTCGCGCACGAATCACTTCGTTAGCTGCTTTTTGCTTGTTCCGCCGCCTGCTGGATGGTTATTTTATCTCCCTGTCATGATTCTGCATAATATATTCTTGTTTTTATCCTTTCCAACACAATGCACACTCTTTAGCAAAAAGCATGAAGCATTCATAACGATGGGAGAGAAATGTAAAACAAACAAAGCTATATATCATAGAAGTGTGGCAGCTTGCGCTAGTTTGCATGACATGACGATAGTTATAGCGCGAGAACAGAACGACGACAAAATGACAAGAACAGGTAGGATACGAGCGCTCGTGTCCTTCGTGGGCTTCTTGTCTCTTCGTCGTCGTTCTGTTCTCGCGCTATAACTATCGCTATAAATCAGTCAAAGCCAAACGAATCCGACAGAAAATTGCATCAAGGAGATCGCAGGGACAATTGTCTTTAACTGTAGTGTAATAATCATGACGTAAAATGAAATGAACAAATTTTGATCTGACAAAACATCCGTCCCGTTGTGGGTATTCTAACCCACGACCTGCCACTTACGTATTCGATGGTGTGCCAATTGAGCTACGAAGGAAGGTGATTCCCCGTACGCTTTGTGGGGCATTCCTATACTTGTAATCGCTGGGAGTGTTAGCCAGCGCCACGTGTGTATTTATGTGATTAGTATTAATATGGGACTCGCACTCTGCGTCATAATGTATGTATGTATGTATGTATGTATGTATGTATGTATGTATGTATGTATGTATGTATGTATGTATGTATGTATGTACGTACGTATGTACGTACGTATGTACGTACGTATGTAGTACGTATGTACGTACGTATGTATGTATGTACGTACGTATGTATGTATGTATGTATGTATGTATGTATGTATGTATGTATGTATGTATGTATGTATGTATGTATGTATGTATGTACGTATGTATGTATGTACGTACGTATGTACGTATGTATGTATGTACGTACGTATGTACGTATGTATGTATGTATGTATGTATGTATGTATGTATGTATGTATGTATGTATGTATGTATGTATGTATGTACGTATGTACGTATGTATGTATGTATGTATGTATGTATGTATGTACGTACGTACGTATGTACGTATGTACGTACGTATGTATGTATGTACGTATGCATGTATGTATGCATGTATGTATGTATGTATGCCTGTATGTATGTATGTATGTATGTATGTATGTATGTATGTATGTATGTATGTATGTATGTATGTATGTATTTCTAGAACGCTATTTTGATGGAGTAATTGGGGATTTCTTATTGCCATTTTATTGCATAATTGGAATAATTGGGGGATTGCCTAAATATGGCGGAGTAACCAACACGAGAAATTTCGTCACAAGCTCCACTAGCTGTTTAGTTTAGCAAAACTTAGTAAAATAAGTAAAATTTGAAGTCTTTTGCTTTTTTTTCGTACGCGACAGTATATAGCATCGAAGCCGTTCAACATCCTGTAGGCGTAACCACGTTTATTAGTTGCGAGTTTAAAGCCTTTCAAGTGTCCCGATGTGATTGTACGTCAAAATGTGTCGACGTGTAAAGTACCCATTTTTACATACCTCCATACTACTTGAAGGCGTCTTGCCATTTTACATTGCCAATCACTCGAATGTAGAGCGCATCGAATGTTGTGAGCAGAAATGTCTACAAGGGATCTAGAGAAAAAAAAAAATGTGGGAAACACGTACCCGTCACCGCTGGCTGGGCAATGATTATTTCTCTATAGAGTCGGGTGGCTTTCTTTGTTTCTCTTTGTCAATTTATTTCTCTCTTCTCTTTCCTTTTTGTCTTTTTTTGTTCTGTGCATGTCTTTTTTCTTTATTCCCTTTTTCCAGCTGTTTCTGTCTTTCCTTTCTTTATCTCACTCACTCACTCACGTTTGCACGCTCTCTTTGTTATCGTTTTTTTTTCTTTTTCTCTTTTTATTTCTTTCTCGTTCTTCGATCTCGTAGATTTCTGGATTTCTTTCTCCATTTTTCTCTTCCTGATTATTTTTCTTCACTCTTCTTCCGGTCATTTCCCTCCTCCTCATACTAACTTCCTATTTATACCCCCTTGCTAGATGATACTATATAAGGCAGTTCTCTGTTCCACCAACGCTCGTTCGGCGCGTCAGTACTTCAAAGAAAACACAGCCTGTTTTCTTGAAGAACGGAAGATTCTTGAAAAAGTTCTCGATTTGTTAGATGGTGTATAAAGCTTCTTTTACAAGTGAAAGGGTTTTAGGGTGTTTTCAGTTTGGCATTTTATCGTTTTTTTCTATCTGGGACCTTTCTTTGAGGCAAGCGGTGTTTGTATTGTAAATAGCGTTTCCTGTTGTGTGTGTGTTAAATGTTGAGTACCGGCAATAAAGAAAAGTGCCTAAGATAGCCGCGTGGTTAAAAAGTTCGCCTTCGGATCACAAGTGCCAGGGTTTGAATCCCGCAGCTTCATGAGGAACTTTTGCGCCAAAATCTCTTTCTTCATACACTTCTTTTCTGTCCTGCTAGCTTTCCTTTTCTTTTCTCGCTTACCTCATCACCGGTCTTTCCTTCGTCTTGCGCTTCAACCTTGCTTACGTCAAACAAATTGGTGCACGTGTTTTATTAGCGAAGCAGAAGATGAAGAAGAGGGCGAAGAGTGCGTGCCGGATCAGCATGAAGATAATATTGGGTCACGACAGTTTTGGGGGTCCATTTAATTGTTTCACAACACACGCGCGCATTTTTTTCGTAAATAAAAGAAACATCCGCGCACAAGTGGTTTGAAAAATGTCGGTACGTTTGAGCTCGTTTCGGTTCCATGATGTTTCGGTATTTACATATTTAAATCCGGCTAATGACTCACAAACGCTAACTGTGCAGCCTTCCCAGCGCCGAACGGCTTTATACAGCTTTGCCGAATAATTTCGGGCGTTGTTGTGCAGCATTTGCTCAGTTGTGCGTTCGATGGTTCGGCTTATAGGGTTGTTTTACTTTATCAGCACGTGGCAATCCCCCTTTTTTTCACCCTCAATTGCTTTGTTCTTTCCGATGTCGCTGACTCTGCACGCGACTTCATAATGACGGCCAGCAGCTCATGGATCATGGGTTCTCGCGAGCGACGAAGGCACGTTCGTCGTAGTATGGCTGACGCTCAGAGTCGGCGTCCGGACGTGCGGCTGAGTGGTGCCACTTATTAATCCGGCTCATCCGTGCACACGAATACATTAATGCGGGGATGCGATCGCAAGCCAGCCGCCCTCTTCGGCTTCGAATCATTACTGCTGACGTGCGCCGGGTCGATGGTGCGTGATAGGGTGGGCCCAATCATTGATTGGGCCCACCTTATCACACACGATTGATTGATTGGGTGATTGCGTGATTTGGTGACACGTCGCTGCGCGCAATGTGGTTTGAACTGTCGCCGTTTAAATAGCCACTGTTTGGCAGATCTTGCTACACAGCTGGACGCGGTGCTGTATAGGGGATGTTACCTTTTCGCCGCGTTTATTTTAAAGCCTTGCGCCATTTCGTGCAGGCTTCGTCATTTGTGTTGTTGCTGATTTGTTAAATGCGAGATCATATTGTCACGGGGTCGTGACGTGGCTGAAGACGGGAGACTTTATGTTGGGATTCAACTGTTTATTTGGGCGAACCTGTGCCCGGCAAACAGAAAGTCCGATTACAGTAGCAGTCTTCCACAGATAGCAGTGAACGGAGCATCGGCCGTCGATCAACTACTGACAAGCGGCGAAGCGCGTCGGCATTTATACTCTTGCCGTCGAATGTTCTAGCGTTATCGCTGGCGGTGACGTAGGTTCCAGAATAATCTTTACAGTTCGCAGAGTATAGGCATGATCCTTATCGATATGATCTACTACAGTCCGGAAGCTTCTCGAAAACTGCAGGCGCGGTTTGCGCTGAGAATTGTGTAGTGTTTTGGGACGATAACAAAACTTGGGAAATGGAACGTGGCATTATATCTTAGATACTTGGAATTCAAGCTCGGAAAATGGTGCGCAGTTAGCTGCACTTACGTTGTTCTGATGTTTTTATATGATGTCGGGGAAGGTTCTGAGCCGCTCCTCTGTCAGTAGCGATACTAGCACACTTTGTATAAAGCAGTAGCGAGCTAAAGAATTGGACACACGTGTCTCGATTTTGTTGGGTTCTTATAAGCACGCTGCAGAGGGTTCGTATAAGCGCGCTGCAGATGCTTTAGAACACAGTATGCCCTGCTCCAACCCGAACGACTAACCCTTTTATAGTTCAGCACTGAGCGGTTAGCGTATACGTAAAAAGCTTGCGTTGCCGCCACTGCATGTGCGTTATACGTTAACCTGCATTTGCGCCGGAGCTCCGTTACTCAAGCCTCCCCCAAAACTCCATTGCGTTGATGTTGTAAAGATCCGAACGTGACTTACTTCCATTTGAACTTATGGATCGCAAACGAAAAATCGTGCGCGATTTCGGGTAATCGCGCGAGAATGCCTTAGCATTCGCGCGTGGTTACTGCCAACCGACAAAACTAACAAAGCCTAAATAATTGTACCCATATAACAAAACTGTGGTTATCTGCTTCAATAATGTTAGAAGTCACAAACTAATGACAATAACTGCAGCATGCTTTATGATATCCCATTTGTTAAAATACCAAAGGGCGATGTTTTGCATATATCTGTAAGCGTGTGACAAAGGTGTCTCATCAGCGCGCCTTGTGTGTGGGCGTGTGTCCGTAGTGTCGCTATATCCGCGTGACATGTATGCGCAACAGCTACCCGCAAGTTGACCGGTGGCATATTTCCTGTCCAAGTTAGCATTGTTTGCCTGACTATGAAGGGATGACACTCTTTTCACGCAGCGTTTCATTCTTCTTCGCTACGCACTCTCTCCCATGTTCTGGGTGAAGTGTACTCCGCCGGAATACTCTAACAAATCCTCATGTTGCACTATCAGCATATCTACCGAGTTTCTCTCCACGCGAACGCCGCACACGATAGCGTTGCATCAACGCTACGATTCGATCAAAGGGGCGTCTCTCAAGATTAACTGCAATCCTGCATCTTTCTGCCTATGTCTTCCTTCCCCCAGCTTTACGCGTTGGAACAGTTCTCACTGTGAAACAGTCGTGTTGCAGACCTAGGTTCGCCCGATGCACAGCCTCGCATGTGCTCAAACAGAACGCACGTCGAAACGACGAGCACTCCTCGTCCGTTTTTTTTCCCCTTTCAACGAGGCCAAGACCCCATAAGACCGCCTCCATGAGAAGGCCCTTACTATTCCTCCCGCTCACGACAAGAACAAGGGGCGACGGCGTTCTTTTCATGCTGAGGCGGCTCGCCGGCTGGTTGGCCTAGACAGGGTGGTGTGATATATAAATATATATTTTTTTCTTCATCGGATGCAGAGCAAGACGTTAAATACGGCCGGCGGAAACACCCCCGCCGACGTGGGGTCGGCAGCATCGTAAGGCGGTTGCAGTGGCTCCTATTTTACGCTACCCGACGTGTTTGCAGACGCTTCCAGACAGGCGCGAAATGGTGTATTGAACCGCCAGTGCGGGTCGCTTTCTCTCATAGCTACCGCCTTGTTCCAAGCGTGCGTTTGTGTCAGTGTGCTTCGAGTATACGAGGACGTACGTGCAGTCGCCAGAAGCCTTGCTTCGGTTGCTGCCACCACAGGGCGAAAGCTAGCGGAAGGCACAAGGCGAGAAGGGTACGGGTGGAGTTCATCCGTACCTTTCTCTCCTCGTGCCTTCTGCTAAGCCTTTCCTATCACGCCTGCCTCACCCTTTCTTAGTCCCTGGCACCCAGTTGCTGGGAACCATAGCGCTGTCACGCGAAGTTTGGTGCACTGCACTGGAAGTCGCCCGGTGGGCTGAGATCCCTTCTTGCACCGATTCCAACTGTGTTGATAGAGCTGACTAGTTTTCTACAGAAATTTTCTTAAATGTTAGCTTCTGGTGGAAACACTTAAACTTCCATTGCTTGTTTCACATCCTCGCAGTTATTTTTCATGTCTCGTGGATGTTTCTTTGTCTCTAAAGAGTATGGTGTGGAATGGTGGCAAGCGAACGGTAGTTAACAACTGTAATGTTTCCTTTGTCCACGTCTTCGCGAAATCGGCTATCTTTTCGGACTCACCGTGCATATATTCTCACCACTCTGTATACCACGAGTGATCGAAAATTTCGGGGTTGTCCTCTACGACGTCTGTTATGATCACATTCTGGTTTTGGGGCAGTAAGCTTACTCCAACAATTATTATATTTATATCGCCATCCTCCATCGAGTTTGGTGTGTCGTTTCCGAGATTAACACATTCATTAAGGACTAAAGTGATATGGGGCATGTTGATGCCTTTTTTTTTTCTTCATTCGTTCCACCTGATCACACGACACGATAGTGAGTGAATATTTCGTCGCTGAGTGCTTTTATAACAACGGCAAAATGTAGCATTTGCCCGCTGTCCCGTTCCATTATTACGCTGTTGGACTGCATGCTCTAGCTTTTTTATCAAACAGTTCCGCTGATTGCAATCGTAGAGGAGTATTCTTAGCAATAAACACTTTCATTCACTATTTGGCGAGCTCGGCTAGCTCTAGTTGTACAAATGACGAGTCGTCATTTCTATCAGTGGGCGCTTGTCGCGACTCGCGATAGCGTTGAAACGCTAGAAACACGGAAACTCCGAAAAAACATAAAACGAGAAGCATATTAACTCAGGTAAATTTAGGGGGCTATATTATACACGGCCTGCACTGTACACGTTGCACGGAACTAAAAAGGCTCACCAGACAAGCCATGAGTTGGTGCACGAGAACGCCGCAGCTTCTCGAGTACTTAAAGTTACTGCCGTCTGGTGGAGCTGCGTGCACGACCGGGTGCGGTGCACTTTCCCTGCCTGTCTACGCTCGTAAATATTCAGGCCTACGACGAAGGCCCCCGCCTTGCAGCTTGGTTGACTAGCTGGCCGTTTTCTGCGTCTCAGCACGCTTTTCATTTATTTGTCTATTTAATTCCCCCCCCCCCCCTCGCAGAGCAGTCGCTCTTCTACGTGCATGCTCCTGTTTGGAACAATCGCGCAGATCGTATAACGCCGCTTGCGACGATAAAGAAACGCAAAAAGGGAACAGTCTTTGTCTTTCCTGTCTGCTGCGTGTCAGATAGCAGAGTGCGCGTAAAACATTCACCCGGGCCAAAAGAGCGCCGAATGCATGTGCGCGTTTCTTCACCGACTTTTGTTTCGTTTCCATCTTCTTTACCGCGCTGGTTCTGTCAGATCTGAATGTCCTGACCTCGACTGACGGAGTGGGTTGATTTAGCGCGCTATCGGAGAGGGCTGAGTGCGGTCGAGTTGTCGCTCGGCGAGACGCTGTACAGATGTTAACGAGAAGCGAGAGAGGCGACGCGATGCGGCGCTGATGGAAAAGGCATGTTTTACCGTCGACTAAACACGATCTGCACGTTGCCTCTGCGTTCTTATGTCAGCTGCGCTTACGTATACACGTTGCGTATGCTTGTTTAAGTGTTTCTTTCGCTGCACGTGCACGGTTTGTTGATGGCCGTAACCTGCGCGAGGACGGATAGGTGCTGTAAGATTTACGCCGGAATATGAATGTAGTGAGGTACATAGGCGGGCTTTGAAATGCGTGCTGTAAAAATGATGTTCCGTGCACACGGCATGCATGTTGCTTTTGCAAGTGAAGTCACTTGACGTAGAAAAGTGAAGCCACACTTCAAGCAGGAGATGCTGAAAACGAAGTTATGTGAATACGGATTCGTTCGTCAGCACTTCGCTGCATCAGGCCATGATCAGCATAGCCGCCGTCCATGTTTATTGCTGTAGCTGCCATTCGCCGAACTCGCTCCGTTGAGAATGGTCGTTGAGGAATCGGGTGACACCAGCCCCGCTGCGGTGGTCTAGTGGCTAAGGCACTCGGCTGCTGACCCGCAGGTCGTGGGATCGAATCCTGGCTGTGGCGGCTGCATTTTCGATGGAGGCAAAAATGCTGTAGTTCTGTGTGCTTGCATATGGGGGCACGTTAAAGAACCCCATGGGGTCGAAATTTACGGAGCCCTCCATTACGGCGCCTCTAATAATTATTTGGTGGTTTTGGGACGTTAACCCTCACATATTATCGAATCAGGTGGCACAAAATCATGCCAATGTTTTTCCAGGCGCAGTGGCGTTGAAACATATGTGTGTGAGCGTGTGGGGCACACGCTTAGGTGCATGCACACGTGAAAACATGTCCAGTCACGGACATCGCCGATCATCTCCAAAGGACGGACACATTGACATTTTATTTATTTTTGTCTTGCACGCCACCAATGTTTGCATTTATGAGTATACGTCAGTCGAACAATTGTCAACTTGAAGTTCGTGGCTTCAACTTTTGAGCTGACGCCTATTCTCGTTTGTTTTTTTTCTCCGATTCGACCTGTCACGAGTGCGTAAAAAAATCGAAAGGAGCAAGACAAAACGATAAGAGATTGTTGGGTTTACGCACTACTATGTCGAGTGCCGTAACAGCTGACAAGCGCAGTATAGCTAAACCCGATGGTAAAACTTTTCTGACTTCCATGGCCGGACACGAATGCGTTGAATAGCTGCCACAGATCAGCACGTATATAATGGCGGCTCGCAGCTTTCAAAACGGCCGATCGAACTCCACCGCAATGCACTAAGCGTTCAGCTCTTCGCGCCGAGCAAGGCCTCTATTGCGACGGCTCGCCGATGAGAATCGAAAGGAGAGAAATAAATACGGAAAACAAAAACTGTCGGAGCAATCGCGAGCACTGTCGTTGCGTTATTTTCGATAGAATTTCGATGGAAGGGACGGCATTAATTTGAGATTCACACGTGCGACCTCTTCCATCCCAGGTTTGTGGTTCACTCGTGCTTTAGTATTTGCTCCGTTTACTTTGTCCGTTCGTTGGTTCGTTTTTGTCCTCGGCGCAATAGCTGTCTGGCTGCGTTGCGCTCCGACCACCCGCCGAACTTGTCTTTTCATTTTTTGTTTGTTTTCCTCGCGACTTTGCATTGGCAGTCGGATCCCGCTCTCGGAACGCGCAAATTAAATTCCAGCCCTGGGCGAAATAGAGGGCGGGGTCGGACAGAGCAGGGGTGTTGTCGGCGAATGCGGTGCAAAGAGGGAGGAGAGAGAGAGCTCTGAAATGGATTGCTTAGCAGAACGCAGAGAGCATGGTATAGCATGTGGCCCACGCTCGGCACGAAATCGTTCCGGCATTCTTCGCGAGTTCGCGCGCTACGGATGCCTTCGACAGGTCTCCCCTTTCTCGCGCCCCTAGTTCTTCCCACGCTTCTGGCGCGCAAACGTTGGCATGCCAAACGCGCGCGCTTCGCGTTAGGGTTAGCAGGAGCGCGCTCCGCATTGATACGCTCGGGTTCCTCTTCAATACGAGAAGCGGTCGTCGTAGCTCGAGGCAAATGAAGCCGGCTGAAAGAAACACGCGAAACGGAAAGGAACGGAACTTGCGCGTGAGTGAGAATATAAAGTCCTCGTCCCATTCCCTGTTGTTCCTGGTAGAAGCGCGCACGCAGTCTCCCTGCATTCGCGATCGCTTATATACAAGCTGCTGCTGACAGGCTTGATACTTTTTCGTTAGGTCATTTATTTGATTTAAAGCGAATGCCTTAGACGCCTCATCAAATCGGAAAATTGGCCGTCACCGGCGTAAGCACTGGTAATGCAGAAAAAATCATCATCACGTGACGACGTCACCCAAGGCGTCAGGGATGGTCAAACTTTGTGACGCTGTTTGGTCGTTTTTGGAAAGTCGTCGTAGCGTGACGTCACGTGATGACGTATCACATGATGTCGCTTCACGTATCAAATTATGAGGTGTCACGTGATGTCGATCACGCAGGCCGTGCAAAGCTAGAGGAGCTGAAGGCTTGCAATGCCTCCTATAACTGTTGCTTGGGCGAGTTGGTTCGTGATTATTTAGACTGATTTATCGGCGCAAAAAAGACGGGACGTTTAGAAAGACACACATGGAGCTGAAAATGCTTTAGGCCTGTGTGCTTATACATTTAGGTTCACGTTAAGCAAACCCAAGTGGTCGAAATTTCTGGAGCCCTCCACTACGGCGTCTCTCATAATCATATGGTGGTTTTGGGACGTTATACTCTAACATTTACGTAGTTACATGTTACATGCGCTGTTCTCGACGTTTCCGAAGTTCGGGTGTTACACGACCTCTGCATGAACATTAAAGAATAACACGTGTCGCATCTGCACGCGCCGAACGACGACCCTGTCTCTTTGAAAAAGAGTGTCTGCCACGGATTGAGCGCACCGCTGAAAGGCCAGGTGCCTGGAGAGGCGAGTTTCGGATGCCCGTGAATACGCGTCGGGAGCGTGTAGAAGAACAAAAAAAATAATTGTATATCTTCGCTGGACCGAGCTCGAGTGATTGGACTGGACGGAGAAGCTGCTGTCGTGGCTTCGTGCCGCTCTCTCCTCTTCGCGCACCGCCATACCTCCTCTCTGGGTGCCTCATTGTGCGAATTGAATCAGCGGTGCGAGGAGCCGGGCCGCAACCTTTGAGACCGGGCAGCCGACCGACCGAGTGTTTTGTAATTAAAAGCGCTCCGGGCTGCATTAGTTTGCGCACGTGCTGTTGCTATGGCAGACCCCGGTCGCCAAGGCGTATCGCGCTCCCGACGTCTTAGGGCTATAGTGAAATCTCGCGTCCCGACTCTCGAGCACTGAAGGCCAACGACTGCCATTTGCGTAGGTCCGAGTCGAACGAATGCGTGCTTGGACGGAACGTGCGGCACACTTAAATGGGGCGGAGTTGGCGTTCGGCCTTGCGTAAGTTGGGAATCGACAAACCGACCTGCATGATTCGAGCCTTCCGGACGAGCACATAGAAGGCGCGCGCACGCTATTAGTAGCAGTAGCTGCAGTAGAGAGAGAGAGAGATAAAAATGCAAGGAAAGGCAGGGAGGTTAATCAGACGTACATCCGGTTTGCTACCCTGCACTGGGGAAGGGATAAAGGGGAGAAAAGAGGTTGCAGAGAGATCAGAAGGTACACACAATCACGAGCACATTCGGGGAGCACACACAGTCTACAGGCGGTCGCTCAGGTTTGTTGACTTTAGGTAAATTAGCAGTGCTTTAGTTGCTTTCTGCGCAACTGAGGCAAATGCCCAAGGTCCTAGTATCTTCTGCACACAAAATGGTCCGGGTTCAAGTTGATTCAAAATCATCCGGAGCTGGCATCGCTGTGTGTCGTAGCAAGCGCAGCTGCACAGGACGTGTTCGATGGTCTCTTCAGCTCCGCAGTAGTCGCATGTAGGAGTGTCTGCCATACCAATGCGAAAGGAGTACACCTTTGTAAATGCAACACCCAACCAAAGGTGGCATAACAGTGTCGCATCGGAGCGGGAAAGTTGTGATGGTAGCTTTAGCTTGAGCGAAGGATCCAGTTCATAAAATTGACACCTTTGGAAGCTGGTAGACGACCGGAACGTGCGTGTAAGATCTCGAGCCAGCAGGTAAAGTTGTCTTGCTGCATCATTCCTTGATAGAGGAATCGGGACTACATGGGTTTCTTCATGGGCTGAGCGGGCTGCAGTAGAAGTGTTTGCTGCTAGTACTATACTGCTAGAAGTAATTTGTTCACACTATTTCTACAACTATACTTCTATCACTTCGCTCAGATTAAACAGCTAATATGGCTGGTCATGGAACTACACACTTTGTGCTTGATCCACAATATTCATCCACCTTGTTCGTCAGCCATATATTCCGCTTACGTTTCTTCGAGCAGAAGCAAGTGACATTAGCAGGAATCGACATATAGTCCTACTAAGCAGCGGCAGTTCACTTCGGTGAAAAGTGTATGTAGTGACACGTCGGAATTCCCTAAAGAGTGCTGTTTCGTACTTTTTTTTTTGCTATCCCATTTTTTCATCTACATGGCGTAATAACATCCCCGGACATGCAGGACACGTCCTGTTTTAGTACGCCACGCATTGCTGTTCTTTCTTCTTTTTCTGTCAACGCGAATGTTTTTCGCACACGTGGCCAAGCTCTCTGCGTCGTTCCCTCTTGCACAGTCCTGATTGCGACCAGGTCGGCTTTCTTAAACCAATTCCACTGTGCTAGGCTTCTCTTTATTTTGTTTCTCTCTCCCAACCCCTTTCCCTTCTATCGCAAACGAACGCGCTATTGCCGACTGCGAAGACGAGTCTGTAGGGCAGCTTCGTATAGTGGAAACTGTATCGAGACTGCAGGACGTGCACACCCTTTGCTCCACCAATACACGTAAAGGCGCGTCGCACTCGCTGGCCGCCGCGGCTGATGACTCGCTTCTTCATTCCCTTTTGGCGTCGCAACATCGTTCTTGCCTGGCGGTTCCCGTTTGTTACGCGACGACTGTTACCGCGCGTAGGGTGCCTCGAGGTTTGGAGCTGCTGCGGGTATAGGTAGGGTGTACGATGGAAGGGGGGCACACTAAAGAGAAGTTGTGGGGAAGGGTTGACTTCCGTAGCGTCGCCGGAAACGAGCTGGGACGTCGGCCGCGCCGCTTGGCGAAGGCGTTGTAGCGAAAATGAGGTTTGCGTCTCCTCCGGGGAAGGCAATCAGCGCCCGTCTGATTGGAACCGTCGGCCCTCGCCGCCATCCTCCCGGGCTTCGTTCGGGTCCCGCACTACGGTGTTGGTGTGAGCTGCCGCGCGGTGTTTTGCCGCCCCACTCGTGTGACGAAGTCAGGCGCCGAGGGGCCTTGCTGGTTTTCCCCAGGGCGCGCCCGCGAAGACGACTGCGGGTTTCGTGGGTGTGAGCCCTCGAATGGAAAGTCCTCTGCCGAGTGACGCTTCTTGCGTGCAGTCTGGCCCCGGTGTCTAATCAAGCGTGCAGTCTGTGCCCACCGAAATTGTGTGCAGAGACTGGCAGCTGAGAAACAGCTCTACATCAGTATCAACATCGATCCCGCAGTTGCGGTGGATACAGATAACAGAGGGATGCTTCGAATAAATGAGTAGGTGGTCGCTGCAGCTTCCGTCAGAACCAAATGCACTGTTTTAGGTCTTCTTCCTCTTTCCCACCGTCTCTCATTTATACCCCCTTTTCTCGCAACAACAACAACAACAACAACAACAACAACAACAACAATAAAGAAAGGCGGAGAAAAGTAACAGAGGTTCAAGGTGAACAGTGTGAAGAACGAAGACAGAGAAAAAGGAAGACACAGGATGAGCGGTGCGTCATGGACGAACAATGAATCGTTACCAACTTGTCCAATTTTCGATACTACTCAGTAACAGAGAATTTGCGATTTTACCTGAGGACAGCAACTAATAGTTCCGTAGTACGCGATTGGCAGTCTTAGACAATATCAACTTCGTATTTCGTTAAAGAGTATATAAAAAAAAGGTGACGATGTTGCCAACAACAGCAGGAACGACAAGAGGAGAGAAAATCTTTCAGTGTTACGAGAGAAGTTACGAATTTAGGAAGACAAGTGACAAAAACGGTAAGTGAAATGATGACAAGTAAAGAAATCGGAAATTTCGCGCTGGTGTCTGAGGAGAGAGACAGTAAGCTGCTGCAATTTAGGTGCTTCGGGGTGCAGCAGCTTATGTGCCGAGCGGAGATAGGGTGCCTCGAGGGCTCATCAAAGAACCGTAAGTTGAGAAGCGCCGCATCCGGAGGAGGAGTGGGAAGGATGGGCGCCCTGACGGCAGTCCGCGCTGGGATTACGCTATTCCCGGCAAGCTGAGAAGGCGGCTAACCCGGCGCTAATTAGCGATCTACCGAGTCAAGTCGACCGGGCAAAGGACACCGCTGATCCAAGACGGGGACAGATGGGTCGAGACCTGTTTCTCTTTTAGTTTTTTTCTCTCATTTGTCGTTGCCTGTCGCTGCCTAGTTAGATGGATCTCGTCGGCTACGTACGATGTCAGGTTCTGTGATCTAAAGCTCGCTGAACAGCAACAGACGCGCAGTGACACCCCACAGGAGTGCTTCCAAGGAAACCGAGCCGGCGGGGCGTCAAGCGATCGGCCCGGAGAAGCGAGATCGTAAGCTTAGGCTTCTCGGGCATTTCGTTCGCAATTAGTGAACTGAGACATTTTCTTTCTCATCTCTCGCACTCTCACAGGCAATATTAGTTGTCTTTAGGCTTAGAACACAACCCATTAATCTCCGCGTGTTATTACTGATGCAGTACGTAACTTTTCTTGTTTTTTAGACGTGTTGAATTACTGTTTCATTGCGTGTAAATAACGATAGGCGGTAGATAACATTTTGGGGGCAGCCATGTATTGAGACCTGCAGTGGCACCCGCAGTGAAAGAGTGTCGCATTGGGCACGTGCACGATGGCATGGCTGTAACGCGCCATTTCTGGCTAAGTTATGTACATAAATGGTAGGGACAGTTCTTGTATATATGTTATGTTACATGCAGCACATTCTAGCTTCAACAGCAGCGCTAATAGCGAGGAGTAGTGATCCGCTATTCGGGTTGGTACATGCACGTAAGAAAAAAGAAACTATTAGATAATGTGCGAAGCAGCTTGCAGGTCATCAAGGTCATTGACAAGTAAACACGCTGTTTCCAAACGAAGTTTTCTTTCGCGACCTTCACCTTATACCCATGTCCCACGGCCACCACCGAACTCCATTTATCTCGTTCGTCGTTTCGTCGAGGGAAACGTGGTTTGTGTTACATGGTCTACATTTTGCCGAGGGAGTCAAACGATGCTTTTGGGTAATTGGAGTCCTGGAACGACCATTTGGGCTCGATGGAGTACTCTCGTTGCCACATAAATACTACGAAGAAAACCATGCTAGTGAAATTGTCCTAATAAGCTCAGCTATAAATTTTGACATTATACTTCTGTTAGTGCTAGCATTACACACCATGTAGTGCAAGTTTTAATTGTATATTTAAGGACATGAGTACCTGCACCCTCTACACCAACACTTTGGCTTGTCACCATCGTCAAAGGCTTAGCGCATATTGTCCGCAGAAGAAAGAAGATCCCAACGCAGCAACCAATAAGTTCGGGATTATTTGAGGCTTGATCGCGCATACTTTGGTGGCTGAGGCTTCCAGCTCCACTTCGGCGTTAGTTAGTGCGGCCATGGCGAGAGCGACATTTTTTTTTTCCTCGTCCTCAGCTTCGTCCCTGATCCTACAAGCCTAGAAGCATGAACACACAATTTCACAGCACTAAACTAGAGTAAAAAACTCGACACAACAAACTGCGACGCAAGCTTGCTACGCTAACCCACGTTTTTACGGTACGTTCAGTCATCAAAACAACGGCACAGTGTGGCCATTATTGCTTTCAACTTCACCATGCTTGGAGAACACAAATCTTGCAATAACACATCGCCTACACTTCCCACTTTAATTTTGCTAGAGTACATGTCACACACAAAAACAAAACACGTATAAGTTGCTTTAAAGGTGACTACATCCGTGGAAAATGGGACGTGAAACAGCCCCGCAGCGCTGTTTCAGCCCCGTGCGGCTGCCATCGAAAGTTTGCGGTGAGTAGTGTAGCACGGCCACAACTACATTCTCGTAAAGCTTGATTAAGGAGTTGCATGCTCAACGGAGGAAAATGGAGTTCGGTGGTGGCCGTGTGACAGAGGTATTACGTGGACTTCGTGAGATATTTCCTGAAAAGCACAGCGGCAAGTTCCCGTGGGTGACTCCAACATACGAACACACAACCTACCAGAGCACACAACGTCCGGCAGACGCTGTCTCGCTAGCGGCCAGTAAAGGACAGACTCGTATGTTGGCCGTGGGAGGCGCGAGTGTCTAGACTAGACTTGGAAAGCCTATTGGTGGCCCCTGACCTGGCCGGCTAGCCGGTGAGCCCGCTGGTCATTGGGGTCCCTGAACAAGGGGCTCCTCCCGCAGTACCCAAAAATTCTTGTTTATTTCATCAAGATGTCACTCGCTCACTCTCACTCTCTCTATCCGTAAAAGTGCTAAGTGTGTATATCACACGGAAAGAGACTCCCATGGCGGAGTATTTGTCGGCGCTCTCAAACGTGCCTTAAGTCATAGAAAGAAACGAACGTAATGCGCGACTATTGCTTCGAAGGTGCGGTTATTGCGCGTCACTTTCTCCGCTGTTGCGACCGGGGTTTCCAGACACCGGAGGTCCGGGATGAAGTTGTCGAGGCAGGAGGAAGAGAGACTTGAAGAGGGTTATTTACAATATATACATTGCGAACTCCCTACACGGTGAGCCCTCAAACGTGGCAGGCCTCTACATGACTCCTAACATAGCGCTCCATGGTGCTTGGTTCTACATGGTTCTGCTCGGTTCTGCTCTGTTCTGCCTGGTTCTCTTCTCGAAAAAAAGCACACCGAATGAGCCGTGGGGGCTCATTATAAAGGGTCTGTCCTCCCCAGATCCCTAGATCGGGGACCGCGTACAGAGGGCACCGTCCAACCACGGATCACACATTACCCGCGAGGGTGACGAGCACGCACGGTCCACGTGAACGTTCAAAATTGAAGCGTGGTCACTGCACGGCCATGTGGCACGAACGTGGCTCCTCCTCGTCAAGGGGTGTCGCTGGGCGAGGGGTCTGAAGTTGATGACTGCATCCATCGAAAGGGCCGCCGTAAACAAGCTTCAAATGGTCGCCGAACGACTCGTTCAATTAGCGGGACGATTTCCGGCCGCCGCCGCCGCCGTCACTTCCAAAGAAGAAGCTGCACTTGTGGTCTCCCGAACTGCTCACGGTGTCGTGGCGGCAAGACGCCGCACCCTCCGGCCAGGGGGGGAACAATACATGGCGGACACAGGCCGCCAACCCGTTTGGCGACTAAAAAGGAACATCAAAAGGAACGCCGATCCATTGTCAGACCTGGCGCCGGTCCTAACAGTAGGCAGCCGGTCGTTCGGTTACTTGTTTGGAGATTAAAGGAGCGCCGCTCCCTCGTCAGCTCGGGCGCCGGTCACAACAGCTCGTTCCGCCGGCGGGAGAAGCGACCTGAGGTGACCAGCTGCACAGGTTGCCCGAAGTGTCGCTGTGTAGTGCTGGCTTCCAGGCCACTGCTGATGACGCTCAGCCAAGGACTCTTTCCCTCTCGTTCCTTGTGGCTCCCCTCTGGGAAAAGCATTCATACACACCACCACAGGCACGGGAGAGCACCCTGCCCGCACTGAGACACGTCGAGTCCGACAAATTATCCAAAAGCAACCTTACTTAAGCAGTATTACCAAACACAAAGCAGCAATCGGGAACTTTTCTCTGAGGTTTCACCAAAACTCCTAATCCCGATCCGATAATAATCTTCCCATCAAACTGCTTTCAAGAAAACTAACTGTCAAGTGATGCGCTCACCGTGGCATACCCGAGTGCCTGCGTGAGTAATCCGCCGTAACCCACCAGGTATCATACTCATAAAATAAAGCATTTTACTTCACGCTATCTTTTAGTTCCCGAAATTTAGTGCCGCCAAAGCCAGTCGTCAATTCCTTTTGAGAAGACGAAAGGCATAACTGCCGTGCTGTACCTGCATCAGGAACATCTTTATTATACATCCGCAAACGCACATCACATTGCTCCTGCCTGGATGAGATACCACCTAACCGTCCCTTGCTGTTGCCACTTTCACAAAGCATACATATAAACTCACGAGCTAGCTTTTCTTACACACCGGACACATGCGAACAAAACATTAAATGAACAACAAAAAAAAGTTTCGCATGAATCCTGAAAACCTCGCAAGAATATCCTTGCGTCCGTGCGCTCACTCAAAATTCGTCTCTAACGTCGGTCCTACTTGACAAACGCCCCTAACGTGTCGTTATACGGCCGCAAACGGTTACCTTTAAAACCAATACATACAAAGCTTAAAAAATAAACAGCATGGTACCTGGCTACGTAAACGCTATCTAGTAGCAGAAGTACAGAACACATTCAAAAGGAAAACTGACCTAACAGTCAAAACAGATATTCAAAACTAAAAAATAACAAATCCGCGGGAGAGCCTCCGAAAACGCTTACCGCTGTCACTTAATTTTGAGACGAACGCGCGGCGTCGCGTCCTGTGGGTCTTTCTAGGCGAACGGGAATTGGAACAATGGCAAAACCCATTCGCTTCGCCTCCGACCCCCGCAAAGCTCTGCGGCGGACAACCTGCGTTCTTACTCTCGCTGAGTACCTCGCACTCCCGCAGTCCATCAAACATGCCGTCGACCAGAGCGACGAAAAGGGTCTGCCTTTCTACCCAACGTGCTTTTTTTTTTTTTCGTTTGGTCCGGCGGCTCGGACGCATACAAACCAACTCCGGTGCCGATGACAAACGCCTAATTCTGTACGCTCTAATGCGTGTCACTATCCTTTCCAATAGATCTATACAACGCAATATAGGCTACCAAAATGATAGAGCGCTAACGAAAACAAAGTACAAACGAGTTATTTACAAAATCACAAAAACAACAAAATGTTCCTTTCAACAGTCCCCGAGTCGACGTTTTCTGAGAGGCTAACAGCTGTTCGCAAACAACTCTGAGTCGAACTCGCGGTGGTCGCGCCCGGAACGATTTTCTCGAGAAGCGGGTCTACAACACGCGTCAATCGCCCTGCTACCGAACCCCGCGACGTTCCTCGAAGCCGACTTGCTGTCGCTTCCTGCCCCTCGAAAACCACCGACTCTTTTGCCCCGCACCCCGTCCAATGCACCGCGAGAACAACGGAAGGGTCTCTTGCCCTTCGGCCACTTACGCACACAATGCGCTTCTCTTTCCTTGTTCTCTGGCCGCTCGGACGCTGCGATACGGCAACTTTCTTGAAATTTCGCTCCAGCCAGTTTGAATACATTCCTCAAACGCGTCGCGATTTTTTGCCTCGTCTTTACGCGCGTTTCTCCGTTTGTCACGCTTCTTCGTGCCGTCTACGGAGCCTTTCGCCAACCTCTGATGCTCGTCAGCACCCACTTGCTTGTTAGCTTTCCCGCGCGCACTGTCTGAATGATTGCCTAGCAATTCATCCTTCAACACTGCCGCCGTACGATGCGCTTTTTCTTTTCCGGCGGTTCGGACGCATACGATACAGACCCGTCAGAGAAGACAACGGCCACTTTTCTCGCGATGTCACTCCGCCGTTTGAAAACCTTACTCGAACGCGTTGTTGCTCATCGCCGAGCTTTGCCTTACTGTTGCCCTTCGGACGCTTTCTCCCCTGTGCACGCTTCTTTGCGCGGACCTGGGAGCCTTTCGTCCTACTCTGACGTTCTTCCATCACCGATATGCTCCTCCGCCGTCTCGCGCGCCAGTCCTGATGATCACTTATCAGTTCATCGCTAGACCGCGGCCGCGTAGATTGCGCTTTTCTTTTCCTCACTCTCCGGCCGCTTAGACGCATGCGATTCGAGCCAGTCAGAGAAGACAACGGGCCTTTTCTCGCGAATCGCCACGCCGTTTGAAGGTCCTCGTCAAACGCGCCGCGCTGATCGCGAGCCTTGCCGCGCTTCTGTTTTTCGGACGCTTTCTCCGTTTGGCACATTCCTTGGTGCCAAACCTGGAGCCTTTCGTCCGCCTCTGATGCTCATCAACATGGTCTACAGTGGCTGCAAGGTTCGATGGAACAACTCTGTTAATCTTAACTCCGTTTCCACCACCACGGAACCCTCACACCCTGCTGCGACCGCGAGCTCTTTTCCCTCAGAATGGGTTAAAACCTGTTCCATTCCCTTACAGGCACTAAGCCTTTTCTTCGGCCTCAAAACGGCACCGCCGCTATATCTACAGATATCAGAACATGTAGCCTCGCTTCATTGTAACGGCACCGACCGTTAATCGCACCGTTCGTGCGCTACACCCACAACTTCTGACCTGTAGCCTTCTCTTCACCTTAAACGGCACCGCCGCTACCTTGCACCGTTCGTGCGCTACATCTACGGATTGACCA
>WOVY01006743.1:0-90739 GCA_013436015.1 Rhipicephalus annulatus | reverse complement strand
TACGTGGCCAATCGTATGTGATAACGGCCCTGCGTTCAAGAGCGAAAAGCTCTTGAATGCAGTCCATACGATGCTTCTCAGAAAAGCAGTCCACACTACGCTTTTTTAAGAGAAACCCCTATTCTGCAGGCAGACCGTGAGTTGGGACTCTTGGAAAACATCGAGATTGTGGAGGAGAGGCAAGGAAAATCACGGGAGGAGAGATACCGAAAACGAATGTAGAATTTCGACAAGAGGCATCGAGCTGACATGCCAGAATTCAAGTCACCGACCTCGTACTAGTCAAGAAAGGACTAAGAGATGACATTGTCCAAATTTTACGGTCCGCACCCTGTGACCAAGACAGCCAACCAGAACAAAATTTTGAAGACTGTCCGGTACACTGGTGAACGTGGATCAGTTGAATGTGCTTCAATTAGAAATGTCTTCAAAGATTACCCCAGGAGGGGTAATTAAAAGAAACTGAGAAGGGTGAGCGGTATGAGCCTTGGGACAGGAGTAGAAGAAGCATGAGAGCCGGGGCAGGGAAGAAGAGAAGGAGGAAGTTTATAAACAAAGCAGATTAAGATAGACGCCAGTTCCATAGTCAGGCTATAATGCTGTTCTGTTCTTTTAGGTAGGAACACTATATATTGTAATAATACACAGTACTAGGCTGGGGTGTCAGCCATCTTCTTTATTTTCTAACCTCTTTTCCCTCCTCGACTCCCTCCAACCCTGCCTAACGTCCATGTACACTCTCCCTCTTTGAAGACTCATCCCTCCTGGGGTGATACATGAAAACGTTTCCAATGGTCGCAAAATTCCAGCACACCATCATCGTTGGTGTAACCGACCCTTTTGAGAACGTCATGTTGCACTGCGATCTGCACCACGCGATAAGGTCCCATGTACACTTGCTTTGTGCCGGGAAGGCCTTTTCTGACAAGCACCAGATCGTTCAGTTATATCTGAGGTATCCGCGTGTTGTGGCGACGGTGAAAGTTCCTCTTCATACTTTCCCGGTATCGCTGGTAGGCTTCCAAAGTTTTTCATTTTTCGCACAATTGCAGGCGGTCTGCAATGCAAAGTTCTTGATCAGCAGAAAGCACTGGCACCTTCCAAAAGCTGCAAAATATGGGCTACAGCCGATGCTCGCAGTGTGCGACCGATTGTGATGAGCGACAGCTGCCTCCAAGCAGCACTTCCATCCACCATGAAAATATGGATACATTGAAATGAACTGCTTCAAATCCCGAATGATTCTTTCAGCCATGCCATTTCCTGCAGGATGGTACGGAGCGCAGCGTCGCAATACAACTCCTCGTTCTTTCGCCCAATCTTGCAAACGCTGACCGAGAAACGCTGGCCCATTTTCTGATATTACTATTTTCGTATTGTTGAACATCTCTCGACTCAAAAGAGCGATCACAGTATTTGCATCTTCCCTTCCCGGCTGTGCAGCCACTATTCTAGGTGAACAGAATGTACTTTGTCCCCAGCAACACGGCTTTGTTGCAAACAGGTCCACTTCAACTGCTGTTTCGATGCTTACGCAATATATTCATTCCGCGCTACATGAAAAACAACATAGCAATAGCAGTATCTTAGACATACGAAAGGCATTGATGCTATTAGTCATTCCATTTTACTGAAAAAAATGCATTCCTATGGGATAAAAGGTAACTCGCTTGATTTCTTTCTAGTTATTTATCGGCACGCAAACAAAAGGGAGTCATTGGTGACATCAAGTCATCTTACGGTTATATTAAATGCGGGGTGCCACAGGGTTCAGTTTTGGGCCTTATATTGTTCTCTCTTTATATTAATAATGTCCCGCGATCCCTACAGAGGTCAAGGGCACTGATGTACGCAGACGACACTGTTTTAGTTTTCACAGGACACTCCTTAGCAGATTTACAAAATGACGCGATGATCGATTTATCGAACATTTCAGAATGGTTTGCCAGGAATCAGCTGGCTGTTAACTGCACTAAAACAAAGTACATGGTGTTTCACTCTCGTAGGAAACATATTGACACTGAATCTTTTAACCTAACAATAAACACGCTCCTATTCAACAAGTTCCTTGTTTTGAATATTTAGGCGTCACTTTTGATGAACATTTACACTGGCATGAGAAAGTACAGAATGTGTGCGCAAAAGTAGCCTATGGCTGCTATTCTCTAATAAAAGCTCGCCAATATTTTCCACAAGCTATACTTCGCACACTCTACTTTTCATTGTGTCATTGTCACATAGGTTACTGTCTGGAATCGTGGGGTGTGACGTACAACAGTTATCTAAAACTCTTGAACGACTTCAAAAGCGTACACTGAAAATCATAAGCCAAGGTGAATCAGTAAGGAATATTTTCCAATCACACGCATTCTCTCGGTTCCGATGTTGCGTGACTACAAAATTGCCGTTTTAGTAAATAACATAATTAATAGAAATTCACCTTTGCCTGCTGATCTTTTTTCAGTTCCTAACGCAATACGGGACATGCTTCGAATGGTAATTTCAATCTGCCCAAATGTTTAGTGTTACGGAGAAAGACTGATACAGTTTAATGGAACAAAAATATGGAACACGGTTCCCCTAGAGATTAAAACGGCACGTAATTTCAGCATGGCATGTAAATAATTTTTTCTGTGGAGTAGAGACATGTAAACATGTGTGTGTTTGACTCGATTTTCATTGTATTTTTTTCTGCAGGAAAAAATGTATTACTGTGTTATCTGTATTATATGATTGTTTTTTTGTTTTTTATGTTGTTACCTCAGAGCTGACCTGTACACTTTTTTATGTTGCACATTGTATTGGACCGTCCACTAGCCACTTTAGGCTATCGGTCCAAATAATCCCTGTAATTACATATATCTATTCATGAAAATAAAGTTTCATTGATTGATTGATTGATTGATTCTTGTGCACTGGTCTACTGCCACTAGAAAAGACTGCGTTCTTCTTACTCCTGCAGCCTTCTTCTTGAGCTCTGCGAAATCCAGATGAATGACTTCAAAAGGTACGTTGGAATGTTGAGGTAAACCATCTCGTCTGTTCTCTGAAGGTACTTGGCTTTGTGAACTTGACATTGATAACAAGACTGAGTATACCGTTGAACGTCCTCTTTCATGTGTTTCCACTGGAAACGTTGACGAATCTTGTGATATGTCTTTCAAAAGCCGTCATGTCCACCTGTGTGCGGGGAGTCATGATAGAGCTCCAAAATTCGAGGCACCATTGTTTCTGGGACTGTGAACTTTCCGTTATGGAACTTAAGTTCTTCAGTTTCCTCCCACAACAATGTTGCGTGGACAAAGGATATGGGTGTTGCAGTAGGTCTCCAGCTTGCAAGCGGGTGTCGTTCCTCAGCTCGTGTGGCCCCGGTATTTCTTGCAGCAGGTGTCAGGGGTTGACGCTGGGTTCCTAGGTCCTGGAGATAGAGGTTTCGCATTCCCTGTAGAAGTTCTTCGACCGTCTTTGTCTTCGCATGTATATTTGCTTCTGAAGGTCCGGACTTAAACCATGGATGATGAGCGGAACCACAGACGTCTCAGGCAAAGATGAGTCCGCCAGCTGTAGCAAGCACCTTTTCTCATAAAAATACCTGAGTGCAGATCCAGACCTGTCTGTATTTGAACGTGATTGGTTTGTCCCATAGCAACACCTTGTTCTCGCGGAAGGAGCTCAGAAAGCTTGCTTTCCACTCTGTCCATGGTTTGTTGCTGTGAGCGTTGAGACGCCATTCGTACCAACTCTCTGCTATGCCCGATAAGAATAGTCACATGTCTTTCACTTTATCTTCGTCGCTGTGCCAGTAGTTTTCATTGCATGTATACTCGTGAAACGGGAGCTAGGACTCAGGACTACTAGACTCGCCGTCAAACATGATTGGCTTCACTTGTTCGCGACTCGGTCTGCTTAATCTTTTCGTCGCGTTTACAAACAAGCGCATTAAATAATTTTGCTACCTATTCTGCTCTTCGTGCAGTTCAAGAAACTTGTTGATCAGCTCGACGGAACTGTCAGGCGAAGCAGCGGTAGCAGGCTTCGCGTCGTTTCTTACTGAAGTCAGCACGAAATTCTCATAATCCTGAAGTTTCATGTTGATCCTCACCGTTCTTTTAGCAAGTAAATGGTATGGAGTGAGCTTCATTTTAGTGCTTATATAGGAAAAAAAATTGCCCGCAGCTTCCCTCGGGGGAACACTGAGGAGGATGCGGAGCATATAATTGGTTAACGGGGTGTTAAAGTGCGACTTACTTGGGTCGATGGCTAAATTGGTTAACGTGGTTGTGAAATGGGGTGTTAAATTGCGACTTACTTGGGTCGATGGCTAAATTGGTTAACGTGGTTGTAGGAGGGGGTGTTAAATGAGTGAACACGTACACACGTATGCGAAAGGACGGCGCTGGTCGAAGGGACGTCGATCATTGTGTTTGTGGATTCGTTGGAATTCGTTTCACCGCGACCTTGGACGTCGACGCGCCGTACAAACCAACCGACGAGCGGCAACTGAGCGAGCGAGCGCCGACCTTGAGTAAATATACAGCGCGACGGCGCATGCACTGTCAGCTGTTGAATGTTCTCGAAGGAAAAGCGCGCGCGCGGCACAGATGGCGACGGCGCGACGGCGCATGCGCTGTCAGCTGTCGAATGTTCTCGAAGGAGAAGCGCGCGCGGCACAGATGGTGGGCGACGGCGCGATGGCGCATGCGCGCGCGTCAGCTGTCGAATGTTCGAGAAGCGGTGCGGACGGCGCGGACGGCGCACTACAAGGCGCGAGTATAAGATGCTTCCGCATCTAATATGCGTCAGTGCTCACTGCTTCCGGAAGAGCTAGTTCCTCTTCATCTTGAGGCGTTACAGTCAAGATCCGGATGCCACCGCGTTGATTTGCTCCAATGGTGAAGTCCACCCACATTTTGAATGTCCGCACAGAAAGTATACGCGGCTGCGCCAATTTGTAATAATACACAGTACTAGGCTGGGGTGTCAGCCATCTTCTTTATTTCTAACCTCTTCTTCCACATCGTCTCCCTCCAACCCTGCCTAACGCCCACGTCCTTACACACACACACACACACACACACACACACACACACACACACACACACACACATATATATATATATATATATTTATATATATATATATAAAGTCACCAGATGAAGTCCGGCCTTATTGCCGATGCTTTATTGCTAACATTAAGGTTGGTCCCCGGCCACAACGTTGGCAATAAAGCAGCGTTTTTCGTTTGCTTGTTCGCTTAATCTGGTAACTTATAACTCGACCGAATACAGAAAGGCTTTAGAGAATAAATAAAGATATATATATATATATATATATATATATATATATATAATCACAGCGCTTGTGCTTGTGTAATATTAGTCTGCTTTGTCACGCCGTAATAAGTTCATCTCTGAATGTAGAAACAGCGCAACCTGAACCGGAACAGCGCAACAAACAGGTGCTCGGCTGCTGACCCGCAGGTCGCGGGTTCAAATCCCAGCTCCGGCGGCTGCATTTCCGATGGAGGCGGAAATGGTGTAGGCCCATGTGCTCAGATTTGGGTGCACGTTAAAGAACCCCAGGTTGTCGAAATTTCCGGACCCTCCACTACGGCGTCTCTCATAATCATATGGTGGTTTTGGGACGTTAAACCCCACATATCAATCAAGCTGTTCGAAAAAGAGCAGAAATCGAAGCTGGGTGCAGCTCAAGAAAATTCTTATCAGAAGGCAAAACGAACGCTTTTCAGCTCATCCGTGCAGGCATATTTTCAGCCCGACCAACCAGAATAATAATAGATTGCCTGTTGTATATATTATCATGTGTGCTGCGAATAATAAAACTCAGTTGGTAGTCAGCGCTCGTGTTGTCATCTTTGCTTTCCCTGCCTCGCCTTTCGTTTCACTTTTCTTCCAGCACCTTCGTGCTCGCGCTGCAGCCTTTATTATCATGAATTCCAACCAACTAGCCCAAATAGCCGTTCTTCTTCAACCAGTGCGGTTGGAATGCGATGCATCACCGGGTTTAGGTGCCGTGATTTCGCACCAAACAGGCAACGCCGATAAGCCCATCGCTTTCCGTTCACTCACACTGACGCGTGCGGAAAAAAATTATTCGCAGCTCGAGAAGGAAGCTCTGACGCTTGTGTTCGGAGGCTCTAAGTTTCGCAAATACCTGTTGGGCCGCGAATTTGTGCTGGTGATGGACCACCAACCACTTGTGAGCCTTCTACGAGAAGATCGACCGGTGCCTCCAATGACGTCGGCGCGTATCCACAGGTGGGTTCTGTTTCTAAGTCAATACCAATACTGTATCGAGTACAGGGCCGGGAAACAAAACGCCAATGCAGACGCACTTAGCCGTTTGCCAGTGCCGACACCAGAGGTTGTTCGTTCCGAAACCTTGCCAGAATACGTGCTGTCTACGGAGCAGCTTGACAGTACGTACGTGGCAGCGGGTGTTTTAAAGGCCCTTACCAGTGCGGACAAAGAACATTGTATTGTCAAAAACTTCATATGTAATGAATGGCCGAAACGCGTCTCAACATGTCACAGTCATCTCGAACCTTATTTTTGCAGAAGACTGGAACTGTCGAGCGCCGAAGGCCTGCTCTCTTGGGGTCATCGAGTTATCATACCGAGCAAAGCGCGGGAGCCCATGCTATCAGAGTTACACCAGTCACACCAGGGAGCATCGGGGATGAAAAGACTGGCTCGGACATTGTTCTGGTGGCCAGGGTTGATGGTGAGATCGAAAGTCTCACTCGTTCATGCATGCCATGTGTACAACCTCAAGAAAATGCCGCATCGACAGGAGCCTATCAGCTGGCCAGAAACAGGTATGAAGTAGTCACGGCTTCACATTGATTACGCTGGGCCAATAGAGATGCGCATGCTACTCATAGTCGTCGATTCGCACACGAAGTGGATCGAGGCCCTCCCAGTCAGATCAGCAACTACCGAAGTCTCAATTACACGACTTCGCGAATTATTTGCGCGTTTTGGTTTGCCGGAAACTGTAGTGTCTGATAACGGGCCCCAGTTTGCTAGTCAGCAGTTTGCCCAGTTCATGACAGATAACAAAATAACGCATCTACGCAGTGCCCCTTACCACCCGCAATTGAATGGCCTTGCTGAACGCGCAGTTCGCACTATCAAGGACGGTCTAGTTAAGCACTCGATGGTAAACAACCTCGAAGTTAAACTAGCACGAGTATTGCTAGGCTACCGTCGCACGCCTCTACCGTGCGGAAAGTCTTCTTCGGAACTGCTGCTTAAATATCAAGGGCGTTCACGCTTGGATACTTGTGTGCCATCTTTATCTTGGAGTCAATCGCAGCCTTCCAGACTCCAGCCCGGGGATTCGGTGTGGGTGCGCAACTTTGGCCACGGAAGGCGGTGGGGCCCAAGCGTCATCAGAGGCTTTGAAGGTTCCCGCCTCGTGAAAGTCGACACACGAGAAGGGTCGACCCGGCGTCACTTAGACCAGATTCGTCCGCGAATGTCACCCGGGGCTCTAAAGGTGGACACTTCTGAATCGGTACCGCCCAGCCGCGACAACGTGGAGCAGCAAGCGTCATTACGGGAGCAGCTATTAAGCCCGGTCACTCGAGCACGCATGAACGCTGTTCCCGTTCCTTCGGCAACGCCACCAACATCTCTTCCAGCTGTGGCTGCTTCCCCAACTCCTCAAGTCTTACGAAGGTCTACCCGACTTCGAAGGCCCGTGCAAAGACTCAATCTTTAAAAGAAAGGGAGAAGTGATAAGAAGTGCAGTGCCAAAACGTCTTCAACGTCATACACATGTGTTACATGATAGGCAAGCCGCCTATATATATACTCATTCGTCTGCAAAATAAAGGGCATTCTGCTTTGGTTCTCAGTCCGGCTCGGTCACTCTAGGCTAGTTACTGCAGAAACATAATCATGACATGAAAGTCATGTACGGCATCATTTACCTTTCGCTCGTAACGTTGTGCTTATTTTAAAGTGATATGCCAACATTCCTCATTCTTGCCTCGCATATCATTGATTCCAACTATACATGAGATCTGCCAATTTTTTTGAAATAATATGCTTTTGTGCTCGTGAACAGCTGTGCGAAAATTTCATCCGCTAAGCCTTTGGTGCATATTGTAAGTATAATATATGGCTAATAAGGCAAACTACTTTCTCAGTATTTATTGTAGTTCTTTTTCTCTCACGCACTTAATTAGCGAGTCATAAGGTGCAATAAAATCGTGTATATAAAACGGCACGTAAAAAGTTGGACATTAGGTGAAAACTTGAATATTGCGCCATGTAGGGCAAATGCACCACGTCGCCACCGCTTCCGATTATGAGTCGTACTTTATTTTTATGTGAGCTGCCCGACAATGGCGATGGTAGCAAGGAGCCGCTAACTACAGATTACAAGGGTTGTATGTAAGTTGCACTACAAGCCAACATACACTTTGTGCTATTGTCGAATGCCACGCAGTAGCTTTGCTACATTGCTCTTCCTACTGAGCATCTGATAACGAACGAATCAATAATATTTTGGGGGGTTCAACGTCTCAAAACCAGCACGTGAATATGAGAGATGCTGTAGTTGAGGGCTCCAAAAATTTTGACTACCTGGGGTTCAATATCATTAACTTGAACCTAAATCTAAAGCACACAAGCATTTTCGCCTCCATAGAAAATGCGGCGGCCACGACCGGGTTCTGGTCTCATGACCTGCGGGTCAGGATCAGAGTGCCCTAGACACTAGACTACCATGGCGGGTGAAAAGGAACGAAAGAAGTGATAAAATCACTAGGTCATGTCATTAACAGAGAGTGGCGTGTCTGAGGGGCATACTTTTGTACTTAGAAACTATGCTTCACTATACGGTTGTCGTGTGACTGAAAACCAGAAGCTGCAATTAATTGCATAATAATTGTTTTGTGATTTTTTGTGCGATATATTGGTGGCGCTGTGTGGCTTAGGACTCTATTTTAATGGTTTACAACTGCAGCTCGGACGCGCTGGGAATCGTCAATAATAGTGGATAGCATTTTTCACCGATAAATCAAACGAATTCAATATAAGAGCCTGAAACACGTCTACAACATGGAAATTTACTTATCACGATCAAGAATTAGGTTTTAGAGAAAAATGGCAGATCCAACGTACAGACGGAATCGATGATATGTGAAGAACGAATGAGAAATGTTGATATGTCACTTTAAAATCAGCACTATGTTACGATGTGGAGGTAAATGATGCCGTACATAACTTTCACGTCTTGATTATCTTGTTTGGATGTGTCGTTCACCTTCGTCATCTATTTGCGTCAAGTGACACCAGATTTAGTATATGTGGAGCTAGCGAAACGACCATGAGCATGCTATGACCTTGGTATGTTGTCATGTTCTTACATGACACGTGTGTCAGGATTATCATGTTTGCACCAGTCGTATATTTCGTCATACATTTACGTCACTCAACACCAAATTTGCTATATGTGGAGCTTGCAAAAAGGCCGCGAGCACACCATGAAGAGCCTAATATACTCCAAAGAAGCGTTGACGCGCGCGCACGCTGGGCACAGTGACGCTACGCCAGCAAAACGTTAGCACTTATAGTCTGACGCCAGGCGCGACCACCAGCACGAAATGCGACATGCTGCGTTTCGCGCCGATGCGTTACCCAGACAACACTGCGTCTCCCTCTTTTCATCACGGAGGGACGCCGGACGAGCTGAAACGCGCATGCGTCAAAGCAACGCAGCGCGGCACACGCCTGCGAGTATTTTATTATTTATTTATATTTATTTATAACATACTGCAGTCCGTAGACCAAGCAGGAGGGGCACAAAAAGGGAGCATAGCGAAAAAAGCGAACAAGTTATACAGCAAGTTAGAATACACAAAGCCACTAAAAAACAAGTCATACTAAATAGGATGCTAAGTTATACATATCTAGAAAAAAAAACGAGGAAACTTCTAGAAACAGTGTCAAGCACAAAAAAGTAAAGCTACACAGTTGAAATAATAAGATGAGGTGATCTAGCATTGAAATATCAACAGTGTTGGTTACACAAAAGATGCATGTAGTTTTCAAAGTCGGGAATGCCACGTTCAGGAAAAACATTTGAAGGCAGTGCATTCCATTCGCTAATGGTTCTCGGAAAGAAGGAATGTTTGAAAAGGTTAGTACGTGCAAAGTAAGGTGTCAGATCATGATTGTGAGCATGCCTGGTTTTCCTGGAAGATGAGGGAGAGATGTATTTACTGGGATCGATATTGAACTGATGATTACAAAGCAGGAAAAAAAACTTAAGTCTGGCGATAGTTCTACGCTGTTTCAAGAGCGGAATGTTGTTAGTAGCCATAAGTGATGAAGGAGAATCAAGATTGTGATAGGCATTATAGATGAATCTTACCGCTCTCCTCTGGACCATTTCAAGTTTATAAACATCCTTTTTAAAATACGGGTCCCAGGCTACGCATGCGTACTCTAGACGGGGTCGAATAAATGTATTATATGCAAGAAGTTTGATGTGAGCTGGCGCGTTTTTTAGTTTGTGTCTAAGAAACCCTAGTTTTCTAGAGGCGGAGGAACAAGCGTCGTCAATGTGGTTACTCCACGACAGTCGATTGGTAATATTGACTCCCAAGTATTTAAAATTGCTCACTTCGATCAACGGATTATTATTTAAGGTGTAGCGCGATGCAAAACGGGTAATTTTATTTGAGATACGCATATAGACCGATTTACTAATGTTTAACTCCATCGACCAGGTATGGCACCAATCGGAGAGAGAATTTAGGTTGTTCTGCAAGCACTCTTGGTCCCTTTCACTTTTAATTGGCTTGTAAAGAATGCAGTCATCTGCAAAAAGCTTTAAGCTTATGGCGGAGGTGTCAACTGATGAAACGATGTCATTGATAAAGATGAGAAACAAGACAGGGCCAAGGACACTGCCTTGTGGAACTCCCGAGGTTACAGGTAGAACCCCAGAGCAGCAGCCCTCGACCTGGACGAACTGTTTGCGGCTGGTAGGGTAGGAGCGGATCCAATTAATTACAGTAATGGGTAGGCCAATGTTTGAAAGTTTGGTGAGTAATTTACTATGACAAACACAGTCGAAAGCTTTTCTAAAATCTAAGAAGATGGCGTCTATTTGGTCGCCCTTATCAAGTGCCATAGCGAAGTCGTGAATTGTGGTGACAAGTTGAGTGTTAGTCGAGAGGCCCTTCCTGAAACCATGCTGGAAAGGAGTCAAAATACTGTTTTCTTCAACAAATGACATTATGTAATGCGCGATAATATGCTCAAGAAGTTTACAAGGAGCGGAAGTTAATGAAATTGGCCGGTAGTTTTCAACATTTAGGCGATCACCTTTTTTAAATACGGGAATAACACGTGCCGTTCGCCAATCATCGGGAAGAATTGAATTATGAAGCGAAAGACGAAAAATAGGGGTGAAGACATGCGCGATAGGTTCGGCGTAACGTTGCAAAAATGCATTAGGTATGCCGTCGGGACCATCGGAAGATTTAGTCTTAACATTCAGTAACAGTGAAAGGACACCTTCGACAGTTATGAAATCGGCAGATATAGTAGACAGAGAAATAATGTTTGTGTCAGCATGATCTCCCTGAGTGAATACTGAGTGAAAATACTGATTGAATTGGTTTGCAATTTTGACTGGATCGTTAACAATACAGCCATTTACTGATATCTCGGTTGGTGTTTTGTGCGCATCGCTCAAGTACCGCCAGAATCTATCCGGGTTAGTTTTCAAAAAGTTAGGAAGCGAGTGGTTGAAGTATCTTGCCTTAGCTTCGCTTAGCCGAGTTGCAAGCTGGGCCTTCAACGAGATAAGTCTGCAGGGTATTTTTTTCTTTTTCCTAGCTCGTTTTAGCTTGCGGTGCAAATGTATGATATCTCTAGTAATCCATGGGTTATTTCGGTTTTTCCTAACCCGTTTGCTTGGCACAAACTTATCAGTGCAGTAATGTATCGCAGTTTTTATTTGGTTCCAGGCTATCGACACATCATCAGAAAGATTATCACATAAGAACCACAGATAATCCAAAATGGCCTGGTCATCCGCCTTCGAGTAATCCTTAATGACATGTCTGGTCTCTTGTCGGTGTGCTTTGTTTTCACCAATACCGAAGGATAAAAATACTGCTTTATGGTCGGAAATGCCATCTTCAATAGAGACCGTGTATTTGCATACATCGGAATTTAAAAAGACTAGGTCGAGTGTAGAACGGGTGTTTCCAGCCTCTCTGGTGCACTCATTAACAATCTGCACAAGATCGCACATCAAGGCAATGTCAGCGAGAGGGTTTAACGTCGTTACATCAGAGCCAGAGCATGGAACGCGCCAGTCAACATTGGGCAAGTTAAAATCACCTGCAAGAATCAGACGATCATTTTTAAACGTGAACATGTGGTCATATAGTCTAGACAGATATTCGTGTGTTGAAGAGGGTGGTCTGTAGATGGCACATACGGTGAAGTAATGGCCCCAGCAGCTAACCTTAAGCAATAAACTTTCGTGCTCATGAATTTGTTGAAGGGGCCGAGCACTAATACAATCTTTGAGAACTATTGCTACACCACCACCTCTTGATGGCCGGTCACGTCTGAAGATTTGATATCTCGGAGGAATTAGTACTGAATCATTTATACCTTCGTGCAGCCAGGTTTCTGTGATTATTGTAATGTGAGGGTCGTAGGTGAGTAGAAGGTACTCGAGCTTGTCAACTTTATTTGACAGGCTTTGCGCGTTTACGTTAAGCACTCTCAACTTTTGGACACACACTGGCGTACGGGTCAATCAGAACCTGTTGCTTGCGGATTAAGGGCTACACGCACATTTTTGGCTTCATCCCAGCCAAAAAGTTTGCCATCAATTTTGATTTTGTCGTGAATGAGTGTAACCCGTTTCCTGCTGTCGCGTTCAGCTTTTGCACTTTCCCAAAGCAGGCGGCGCTTGCGCAGCGTGCACTGGCTATATTCATTTTGCACATAAATATTGGAGCCCTTCAATTTATTTGAATTCTTTAAGACTTCTTGTTTCTCCTGATAATCTTGAAAGTAAGCTATGACAGGCCTACGACTACCTTGGCGGCCAAGACGGTGAATGCGGGCTATGGACTTGCACTTCACTCCCAATGTTTTCTCGAATATATCGGTTACAACAGCAGTTCGAAGACAGATGTCATTTTCATTTGTGTTTTCGAGAACACCATGAATGATAAGGTTTGCCCGACGACTTCGGTCTTCGAGATCAGTTAACTTAGAGCTCTGCCATGACAGCACAGTTTTAAAGGAAGCTGCAGTGGATTCAAGAGCTGCAACATCCGGTGATTTATCTTTAAATTCCTGTAGTTTGGCTTCAATTGCTCGAAATCTCAAGTCCATGTCGCACATCATTTGTTCGTTCATCGATTTTAAGAGCAGTATTTCAGCCTTCATATCTGCTTGGCCCTGAAGAATACTGTGTAATAAATCAGCGTTCGTGGGTCCTGGGTTTGTCTCAACGTCACCACAGAGTAGGTGGTAGGACCGGTGCCTGGCGGGGCAACGCCTGCGTGACGCGACGAAATGAACGCTGGCGAGCACGCGCACCGCGTCACGTTGAAATATCTTGGCGCCTTGACTATGGCATGTTGTCATGTTCTCACATGACACGCATCTCATGATTATCATGTTTGCCCCAGTCACATACCTTCGTCATCCATTGGCGTCGCGTTATACCGAGTTTGGTACATGTGAAGCTAGCGAACGGCCACGAGCGCACCATGAGCGTAGCATGTAGTCATGTTGTTACATGACACGCATCTTATGTTTGTCATGTTTTAACCAGTATTATAACTTCGTCATCCATTCACGTCTCGTAATGCCTAATTTGGTATAAGTGAAGCTAGCGAACTGGCCGCCAGCACATCATGAGCGTAGCATGTAATATTACATGACACGCAACTCAAGATTATCATGTTGCACCAGTGACATATCTTTGTCGTCCATTCAGGTACCGTAATACCAAATTTGGTATATGGGACGCTAGCGAAACGGCCGCGAGCGCTTCATGAGCGTGAGATGTAGTCATGTTGTTACATGACACGCATGTCATGATTTTAATGTTAGGGTCTGTCATTTGTGTTCGCTATGCATTCATGTCATACCATACCAGTTTGGCAACATGCCATGTGAACAAAACCACCGCAAGAGCTGCAGGACCATGACATGTAAAATATGTCATTCATGACATACATGTCCTGATTTTCATGTTATGACTAGCATGTATGTTATTCATACAGTCATGTTATACCAAATAAAGTGTTATCGATACCATTATCGAAATGGCCAGGACAGTTAAAGGTCCTAGGCGGCTAGATAGATAGATAGATAGATAGATAGATAGATAGATAGATAGATAGAGACGCTAAAAGTCGCTGAAGTTTGCTGAGAAATGTTTTGCATTTCAAACAATTCACTTGTCACGGTGGTAAGATGGCGACAGAGATGGGAAAAGAAACTTCTCTGAAGAAAAAAAAAAGGAGTGTCTGCGTTAAACACTACATACTTCTTAATTATACAGGTCTTGTTATTTGGTGAGCTAAATGCATCAATTCCAGTGCATGCCAGCGGGCACACAATCTCTTTTACAATGACAAATGACTGAATATGTAGAATGGGAAATTGAAGTAAGTGGTAATTCGATCAGTACATGGCACCTGGTACACTATGGTCACTTTTCAAGGGCGAAGGTCCTTAGGCCATGAGTCGTTCCCTCCTTTGTAACCGTAGTAGCAGTATGTAGCCAGCTCTAGTTTATGAGCTGCTCAATGGACGGCGCTGTGTGTGTATGTCCTGGGGAAAAATGTTAACTAACATTAGATGGTGCTTGTGGTTTTCACAGCATATCTAGAGAGTGAATGATGATGAGTTGAGTGAAGCAACCGTCCGTTCGTCCATGTATCCATCTGTCCGTGTGTCCATTGACTGGACCATCCATCCATCCATCCTTCCTTCTGCTCGTGCATCCGTGCTTCCGTTCGTGCATCCGTGCTTCCTTCCGTCCATCTGTCCGTGCATTCATCCGTTCGTGCTCCCGTCTGTCCAAATGTTCTTCTGTCCGTCCACCTGCCTGCCTGCCTGCCTGCCTGCCTGCCTGCCTGCCTGCCTGCCTGTCTGTCTGTCTGTCTGTCTGTCTGTCTGTCTGTCTGTCTGTCTGTCTGTCTGTCTGTCTGTCTGTCTGTCTGTCTGTCTGTTCATCCATGCTTCTGCCCATCTATGTGTCCGTGCTTCTGTCCGTCCGTGCGGCCGTACATCCATCCGTGGGTCTACCCATGTTTCTGTCCGTCAGATCACGAGTCAGTCTATCTCTTTGTCGTTTCGTGCTTCCACCCATCTGTGCGTCCGTGCTTCTGGCCGTTCATCTGTACACCTGTGCATGCTTCTGTCCGCCCGCCCTTTCGTGCGTTCGACCATGCTTCAACCAGTCTGCCCGTGCCTACGTCCGTCCTTCGTGCTTGCATACGTATGTCCGTGCGTCCAGACGCTTCGCCCCACTCACCATCATTCACTCTATGGGTATGCTGTAATTTTTATTGCTGTCATTTATGTCTTGCTTTGATGCATCGCACTCAATGCTTTCAACTAGGTGAACGTGACTTTATGCCTCCGTTTGGCCGAGTATTACCGTAAGTGAATGGGAAACAGGCAAATAAAAAACAAAAGTACCTGTGGCGAACAAGAAAATTTATAAATGTTAGTTCGCGGCTATATATACTGGAGGATCACTGAAATAGTCTGACGAACCTGGAGAATTCTCCGTAAATTACACTGGTTCCCTAGACGCCTGAAAATTTGGCTTAGCTGCTGACCCGAATGCCATGAAAGTGATCCCGGCTGCCGCGGGTCACTCTTCGATAGAGGTGAGATGCTCGAGTTCCATGTACTTTCATTTAAGTGCATGTTGAAGAAGTCTAGATGAACGAACTTTGCGGAGCCCTCCGTTGCTACGTGCCTCTTAATCTTATTGCAATATCAGTGCTTCAAACCTCAGAAATAATTATTGGCCCACTAACGTTGCTGCTAATTGCTCAAACAAGCTGCGAACATAGGTCGTTCATGACACACTATAGAATATTAACAGAACGTTCTAGTGCGTCTGTAGTGCGTGTAGCCTTATATAAATTTTACTGGGTAGTTTCACTCGTTTTATGCATTGTTGCTTTATCTGCCTGTGATTCCGTTAGAGCTAAGCACGTAAATTGCGTTCGCCAACAGGTGGGGTGCCATTAAACTGGATTTAATGAACATGCGCATGACCACTTAAACACTCATAATATACGGTTAAATGGAAGCTGAAGCACTTTGAGAATCACTTTAAAGCGTGTTTGATTCTTGATGAATTGAAAAAGTGATGCGATTTTTCTAGAGTGAATGCATAAATTATCTTTCGAAAAAGAACAAAAAAAAAGCTCTGGCCGTAGGGTCACTCAAGATGCAGAGCGAACGCGGAGACGTCATCCTCAGTAAACCACGTTATCTACAACAGCAGGACTTCTCAAGTGTGGTCTCTTCGACTAGCTCTGCTGTTGCCCCATCACGAATATGTCACGAAGGCCATGCTTGGAAAGATACTTGTTTACGGAGCGTTCTGCCGTTTGTTGTATTCCAGATATCGAAACGCGGATGCGGAATTCCAGCTTCGTTATACTAACCTAAGCCTTTGTCATATAACTAATGTTCTTGCACTACCATTCAGTGAGTGGGAAGAATCAGGCGTCAGTGTACAGCATGGCTTCTCCCAAAGGTAGTGAAGATGACGTAACTTTCGCAGACTTTCAGCGGGCTCACATGGGCAGACGAAAACAAGATCTTCTTTCGCGTATTCTAAAGCACTCTCTGCAACAATAGCGGAAAAATTTAAGCCGTCCTCAATAGTAATGTAGGTTAACGACGAAGTTCTGTTGAGTTTTATAACGTCTTCAGTATCGCTTTATTTTAAGGTAATACTTTGCACGGGCTTGTTATCTCCACTTCGATTCACATAATCACACTTTGCAAGTATAATCGTATAACATTACATTCTAATATTATTTTTTTTCCTAGATGCATTCAAGAATGAAATGCTCTTCGCCGACTTATAGCCGAACATCATACAGTTGATGAATTCATAGAAATGTTGCAAAATGCGCATAGCACTCAGTAATACGCCTGACAACATAGTATGCACTGTATTTTCATTTTTGATTCTACGATTGTCACCTTGTATTGGGTTGTTTGCTAATATTTGTATTTACATCAATTGTTGCTAATGTATCAACTTTTTTACCCTTTTTACGATTGTATAAAAATAATAGGGCATTCACTATCACTTTATTCATGCATGAAGTTTCTTTCTTCTTAATTTTTACTTGTTCAGCAACGCTGCTCTACCCAAATTTTATTGTTACTTTTGTTGTGGCTGTTATTTGTGATTTGTGCTTTTCGATTTACTCACATTGCTATAAGAACCATCCAATACGTTAATAATAATTTGAAAATAAAAAAAATAAAAAAATGACGCGAAAAACTGTAACAAACTATGTAGCTATTTATACTGCCTTTCCGTCAATGTGACCATTCGGTATACGATGAATTTGTCCACGGCGCTGGTGAAGTTTCCTTAAATGAGCGGAAGCAGTAAATGTACGAACTGTGCGATATGAGAGTGAAAGTATTAGGCGAAATGACTCGCATAGCTTACCGAACGCGCAAGCTCTTCTTTTCGCGTGGCTTTTTATACTTATTTCCAAAGTGAGCCATTGTGAACCGACATAACAGGTTTCGTCATTCAGGTCGGTTTAATATAACCATCTGTACTGATAGCAACAGAATAAATTTTTTTCTAAAATGCAACAAATTTTGTCATACTTACGAAAATTAAAAAAAAAATCATTTCACGAAACCACGCTGGACCATTAGGTAAGTATTGTAGACGTTCCTGAATGCAGCTTGGCGACTATATCACGTGTTTTTGGCTCAGAAAATGAGAAATGTAGACGTGTGCGAAATGTGAAATAAATGCTGTTTAATTATAAAAATTATGAAAGCAAAACATCAATGATATGACATGATTTGTTAGGTTAGATTAAAAAGGAGTTCGCATATTGCATAAAAGAAGCACGAATAATATATATGGCAAGTAATCATGACAATTTAAAGGTAACTGTAGCTATCGAGCTTCCGAGCCCCTATTTGCTCGCTACTACACTAATTCACCACACAAGCTATCATGTGATATGGTTCATTACTCACCAATAATAATCTCGTTTATGCGAAGAGGCTAAGAGCCTTTTAGATTGAGGTCGTGAATCCAGGCTTACTGGGTACCTTGGTGGTCACGCAAGAGGCGCGTAGGTGTCACTGTTTTTTAAGACTAATCTTAGCCGCCACGGTGGTCTAGAGACTAAATTGTTTTCAGCTGCTGACCCGCAAGTCGTGGGATCGAGTCTCGGTCATGACAGTCACATTTTCGATAAAGATGAAAATTTTCGATTCCTGTGTACTTTGTTTGAGCTGCACGTTAAAGAACCCCAGGTGGCCGAAATTTCCAGAGCCCTATCATATTCATATCGTAGTTTTGTAATGTTATATCTCAACAATATATATGAAGACTAAACCGTACGAAACCCTGGAAATAGCAGCTTCTTAGATACGTTAGTTAAGTTTGAACTGGCTATCCGCACGGCAAAAACGGTTGTTTTTATACGATAAAAACACAACGAACGATTTTCTGTCAAAGAAGCATATACACATGTTCACTTGCCTCAATATGCAGCAGGTATTCGTGCATGCAGGTTTCCAGCTGAAATATAACATGACGATAATTACTTAATGCAATGTACCTGAAAATTTGACAATCAGCCTAAAGAGCAGCAAATCGTAATAGACCAACAATGAAAGTCCACACACAAATAATTCAAGATTCATCATGAACAATCGCGCTGAACTAAACTGTAGTGTGACATCTAGTAAAATTTTTCCCCAAATTTTCTGGCACAGAAACTGGGCGCGTAAAACAGATACGACAAGCCCACCTAATTATATTGTTCCTCGAATGCATAGTGCGCATTCCTTTGTATGGAGGGTTTTTTTGTGCCTGTGTTGAAGAGATTCACAATTCTACCTTACAGATGTGCACGCCGGTAACGTTGCTACCATAGGCTTTGCACCTTGTGGAAAGTCGGCCCTGCTAACGTTCTCTAAAGCTTTCATGCGGAGCACGAAAGTGTCGCCATTCACGTGATTGCACAGCATCGATTAAGCATTGTACCTCTAATATTATCAAGGGCAGCGATGTTGAGGCTGTCGATTTCTTTTTATGATGTTAAAAATATCAAGAGATTAGGTTACTCATCACCTCTGCCGCAATTCCTTACAGTAGTGAAGATGGGAGTTAAGAATGAAAAAATAAGAATAAGATGACCGAGAAAAAGTCGATGTTTATTAGGAATAAACGATGTTGTGAAGCTCACAGCCCATCTGTATTGTTGAAAATTGTAGAAAATATTGATTTTACCAGCAAGAATAAAGCAAAAAAGACGATGATGCATTTGACGTCCTTCATCAATGTTTCTAGTTGAGCAGATTTACAGAACATGAGGGAACAAAACGTATATGTTGGTCCGATTGCCTCTCGAGCTGGTTGTGCCATCTGCAAAAACTCGTTAATACCGTCCACAATTCTTCAAAATAACAGCCTTCAGCCAATCAGCGATGGGATTCTGCTGCACCACAACATGCTTCATGCCACAATGCTTTGACAAGGTGTGGTGCAAACATGAAATCTCTGCACGGAGTTTTAAAGAACACGAAATATCAACACCATGATATTGCTACCACTGCAATGGGGCATTTAGATAGAGGCCGAATTAAGTTTATTAGTTAGAGGATGATTTAGCTTTGATTCTCGACATTCTGAGTGAATGCGGAGATGTCCATCCAGGTATAAGTTTGAGCACAGGCCTACATGAAGTTTCGGGCTTAAGAGAAAACACGTCCGCGATACAAATATCTAAGAGGTGGTTATACTATTGGCGGATGAGAACAAGAGCGAAATGAAAAAAAATAGCAGGAAAAAGAAGCTCATTATGTTGCAATTGGAGAAAAACTGGACGATAAACTGATTTTTCTACTATAGCACGATCGATTTATTTTAAGTTGGCCAACTTGAAAACCATGAGACCAACTTGAAAAAAAAAGCGTTTTTTTTGTCAAGCTGCGTGGCACACACTTCAACACCCCGTTATGAAGAAGACGTTCATAATCCATCCATCTATTCATTTGTTTGTAACTAGCCATAATATTGGAATTGCTAAGGAAAGACGTCACAGCTTCCCATGACACTTAAGTGTCGGGGCTAATGTAGCACTGTTTGTATGAGCTCTCTGAAAACGTAAGTTTTGTTATGAGCCTCTCGAAAGACAGTCCTTCAAGGGCACTTACTTTCTGCCTCAGATCAGTGTGCCGTTTTGTGAGTGCATTGGCCTCCTGGGAAGCTCGGCGAAATGCGACAGCCCTTTCAGCTTCAGGCGTATCCGGCAGGGCCTCACGAAGACAAACCACCCGCTTCGACTCCAGGTCAAGCTGCTCCTGCAAGAGGGCAATTACCTCTGTGGCGTCCCGGTTCCACACACACACACACACACACACACACACACACACACACACACACACACACACACACACACACACACACACACACACACACACACACCACACACACACACACACACACACACACACACACACACACACACACGCACGCATGCATGCACGCACACACACACACGCACACACGCACGCACGCACACACACACACACAACTGGTGTCTATTCTTCGAATAGCGCGAGACGTACTGTAACTTGAAAATGTGCCATCAATACGAAAATTGTAATATAGTCCTATTGACTTTCTATTGCGATGGCTATTATATGAACACTCTCGGCTGGATTTCGCCGCCGGCTTTGGCGTGGTCATTGATGTCATGCACCGTATATGTATACGCATCTATAATAAAGAAACGCAAGAAAAAAATCCAGAAAGAAGACTCCAGCACGCGGAATCGAACATGGAACCTCAGCGTCGAGAATGTGAACTTCCTGCAACGTTCAAATGGCAAGCTATTTATATCTACCACTTGCCGTTGTTGGCGGGCACCTTGACGGAGGGGGTGGGAGGGGCTACCGTATTTTCATCGTGTTCTCTTATCGCTCCCTCTTACTTAGCCCCCCGAAGAGGAGAGAGGTGGACGCTCGCTCGTGCGCCCTTATGTCGTGGTGGGGAGGATCGCACGTCTTGGCTGGCCTTCAGCTATCATTGAAACAATTTTGTTGTAGTTACCGGGCCCACAAAGGTCACTGGAACCATTACACAGTCTCAGTTTGCGAAGAGGGTGCGCTTTTCAGACACAGCGAAGTAACAACTGAGACGCTTATTCGTGTTCATTTACCTGTGAGTACGTTTCGTGCGTCATTTGTGCGTGAAAAATGTGCAGCACGTTTCGATCTGCTTGCCATTAAGCGCATGATTTTCCAAATTGTTGTTTTAAACGGGCACTATATGAATTTGCGATGACGCCTGTATGATAAAATAGTCTTGTGGGTTGATTTTGAGCATCTAGCAGTAGAGTTTGACTGAGCTTAGTTAGCATTTTCGACATAGTAGTTTGAAAAAGTACCGCACTGAGTGATTTAACTGACCATTGCGCTGTATTTGTAACCGGAGTTGTGTACCACAAGGCCACTTTTCGAAGCAGCCGCAGCTTAATTTCACATTCTCATTTGAACCATAGTCTTACCTCATCGGCATCCGGAAACATGACGCTGTCTGCTATGCACCTTCGAACCTGAAAAAGAGTTTTGTAACCTACATTATTAGACGTCTCATGCCCGCCCTGATGCAAAAGACAGCACGCGCTTGTAGTAAAAACGCAATTCGTGTTTCGTACAAGCCACCACGCGCTATGTATAAACATGAACAGCCCTCAGAACATTGCCAAGAGACAATGTATTTGAATAAGGCCTGTTATCAACAATTTGACTCTTATATTGATGACATGATAGGGTGTGAACGCCGACCGTAAGAAACAAAAATCTGACGAAGTCACTTGTTTTCCATGCTGCCTTGCCACCACTTTTGTTTCGGTCACATGATATAATTTGGGCTAACCACATCAAAACCATTAAATCCTGAAGAGCTTTGGCAGCCTCTGTTAAATCAGTTCATTTCAATATGAAATAATTATGAGACAATCTTATACTGCAGTATAAAAATTCTCTCCGACTTCTGGGATACCACTATCAGTTGTGACAGACCTTAGCCTTTTGGTAATTTCGTTGTTATAGAAAATGAGCACATGCGCATTTTTATCTTCTCTAGAAGTTTACACTGCTTAGCAAAAGGGTCGCTTCACTTTCAAAACTGTATGATTATGTCAGTTCACTTTTTAAAGCACTGTGCATAAAGTTCCTTTTCACAACTCATCAAATTTTTTTCAACGTTTCTTGGACTGAACTTTTCTGGTCCGTGATTAAATATATGCTTATGGCTGCAGTCTCATGATTTTGCTAAAAAAATTATTCCCCAAACGCAAAAGGTAGATAAACACTATATTCGTTTTCATTTCCCATGTAAAAAAGAACTCAGTGAGAAAATTCCAATGGGACTATTTTTTTCGCTTTTGTATAAATTTTATTGAGCTTACGAATTCTAGACCCAACTCTTGAACTTTCTACTGAAATACCCGATCTGGGGCTTATAAGCCGAAACCCGTAAATTTTCATGAGCCTGAGATTGTTTCGGCGAAAAACTGGTGTGTGGTACAAACAGTCCTTGTGACCAAGAGGCGCATGAGTTACCCCTTCACTTTGCTTTTGGATCGCTTGTTTGAGTTGAGAGAATGCGGAAACTTTTTTTCGCATGGCTCATCGCAAAGCCCCCACAAGGCGCTTAGCTCAAGGCGTGGAGTGTTCTGGTCACTACGTTTTTACGGCGTTTGGGTAAAAGAAAAAAAATAGTGTTCACGTGATATAAAAAGCACTGTAAAGCATCTATCACATCTGCGACTATCAACAGTGGCACGATCGTTTGCCACTGGTGACCAAAAGGCAATTCGAGGTGACCGATGCTCGCACATGTGTCCTGCTTATACAAGTTACCATAGAATGAACGTCTGCTCGCATAGCCATTTTACCATAAACTGTACTTTTCTTCGAGCGCATGCGATTGCTAAGGAGGTTTGCGACAGCAGTCGCGCGACATATAGATAGATTTGCGAGCGATTGAGCCGAATTAGTGGCTTTGAGACTGAAATGGCTATTGGTGACCAGTAGGGTTGCAACTTACTTGGTAGTGCAGCCGGTGATAGTCAAAATTGTCAATGAGAGTTAGAATAGACCCACCGAATCACTATAAAAATCGAGTCCGCAAGGAGCCTTGCGTGTGCGTAGTTTCAACTGTTTAATATGACTTTAGATTCACAACAAAAATTCTCAAATCAATTAAAGAGTTCAACGCACCTTGTAAGCGTTCTCTTTCACGGAGAAAGAAAGCAGCAGGGTCTAAACTGGCAATTTTCGAAAATAATTTATAGATATTCAATAACGTAACGAGAAAGGCTGAAAGAGATGTCCTGAAATAAAAACGCTACTTCTAATATTGCTCTTTTCGTTCAGTGCCGAAGTTCTACTTTTCCTTGGCGAGCACCATTTGCATGACGTGTGCGAGATGTTTATTTGCATAGAAAATTATACTGCTGATGGGAGAACTTTCGCGATGGCGATGTGTACAAGTATATTTCGCTGGCATGAGCAGGAGCACCGGAATTTAAGGAAGGGAACATGCATCAGGTTATTCTCAGTCGTGTAGATCGAGCTTTAGAATGCACGAACACTGCAGATTGAATACCACACAACTAGCCCAGTTCTCCATTTTGCTGCAGTTATGATGAAAACATGTAGTTAAGGCGACTGAACTTTGTAGTTATGATGCGAACACCATGTAGTTGCGATGGTAACATCACAGCTGCATGCTAACGTAGTTATGATGCAAACAGCATGATAGATTGTGTGTTCCTTTTAACAGTGTAACGTGTTTTACGTCACAGCCACCCTGAATGCGCGATGTAGAGTAAGTGATGACAGTGCGTGATATGCTAATGTATGGTTCAATGCAGAATGATGGTCGCCTGAACATACTATACGCGAACAGAAAGAAGTGGAGCCAGCTCGTTACCTGTGTAACAGTCCAGAACGCGGCACTGCTTATGTTTGTGGCTTCGACGACAATGCGGCAGGCCTCCTTCTCGCGCATCGATGCCTCCACAGAGGGCAGCACGGCGGCCATGCATTTCGCCTTGTGCTCGTCGTAGGACCGGTCACGCTGTGCGTATGTTTTTGCGCGCAGTGAATTCAGTGTTTCACTGCTTCAAACAACCATGTCGAAAGAATCAAAAACTAAGCATTCGCAAAGGAAGCCGACTGACACTAAACTTCATATTTTCAAGCTCGAAGATCTTCCACTTATCTTGAACAATTGTCTTCTACCATAAAGTAAAGTTACTGCGTATATCACGCAGTCAAGCCACTTGGGCTCAGAAGCACGCCATAGTAAAAGAAAAAAAGCACACTGAAGTGATGTTTATTTCTATCAATGCAGCAATGATACATATCAGCCATATCAGATGCGCCAAGTGGAATGTAACTGGCTATGCAGAGTTGAGAAGTCTATGCAGCACTTCCTTTAACTGAAAGCTGGGTTCACGCTTTTTTCTTTCTTACTTTCTTAGGCCCCATGTGCATTCTTATCATAATGATATTGTGATGATGTGGATTGCATGGCCTTTGACGGGGCGAAGAGGGAACGGCAGTTCTGCTCTGCGGCACGCATTGGATGAGAAGACGACAAACAGGATGAATGAAACATGTGTGTAGCCTGTTTTTGTCGCTCATATTTCAGGAATCACTCGACAGCGGTTCAGTTCCACATGACTGGCAGGTGGGCGAGGTCATCCCAGTCTTCAAGAAAGGAAGCCGAGCATCGCCGAGTAACTACCGTCCAATTTCTATAACAAGGGTCTCTTGTAAAGTAATGGATTATATCATATACTCGCATACTGCTAACTTCTTAACATCTGTAAATTTCTTTCACCCAAGTCAGCATGGTTTTCGCAAACATTACTCCTGTGACACTCAAGTTGCTCTTTTTCTGCATGATTTACACGTAAACCTAGACCGTAACATTCCGACTGACACAATATTCTTAGACTTCGAAAAGGCATTCGACAAGGTCCCCCATGGTCGTCTTTTATTAAAATTATCCCGTCTCAACATCCACCCCTGTGTTTTAAACTGGATAGAGGAATTTTAACTAACCGTCAGCAATTTGTTTATGCTAACTCACGCTCTTCATCTCTAACACCCGTTCTTTCAGGCGTACCGCAAGGTACCGTACTTGGTCCCCTTCTCTTCTTGATATACATTAATGACCTCCCTTTAATATTTCCTCTCACATCCGTCTATTCGCAGATGATTGTGTTGTTTACCGCGCAATTAATAACCTCTCTGATCATTCCATACTACAATGTGACCTCACCCGCATACAGAACTGGTATAACACTTGGCTCATGTCCTTGAATGTAACTAAAACTGTGTTAATGTCTATTCACCGTCGTCAACATCACGTTGTTTATAACTACAGCATCAATAACAACCAGATTACTACGGTCGATTCATTTAAATATGTTGGTGTGTACATCTCGCGTGACCTAACTTGGACCTGTCATAGTAACCACATAATCAATTCTGCTAATCGTACTCTAGGGTATATACGCCATAACCTTTCGCTCGCTCCTCCTTCTATTAAAAGAGTTGCCTTCGAAACCTTTGTCCGGCCAAAGCTAGAATATGCTAGCGCGATTTTTGACCCTCACCACAATAACCTCACTTACGCCCTCGAATCTGTCCAGAACCGTGCGGCACGGTTTATACTGCCTAACTATTCATACACATCAAGCATCTCGGCACTAAAAGCAGAGATTAACTTATTCGATCTGGCTGAGCGCCGCAAAATCGCACGTCTTAACCTTTATCATAAATTCTTCCATTCTTTGCCTTTAGATAAGCCATACATCAGAAGAGCCCACCGCATTTCCCGGAACAGTCACTGTAACGCAGTATATCCACCACAAGCCCATACTGTGACCTTTCATCAATCGTTTTTCTTGCGCACAGCCTAAGACTGCATTGACCTGCCCACCGAAGTCACCATCATCATCGACACCCAAGCATTTAAACGGCTCATCAAAACTACCCCATCATAACTACCATTATATTGTTAGCCTTTCTAATACCCACTCCCTCATGTAATATCCCAACCGGGACCTTTGAGGTAATAAAATGAAATGAAACGGCACTCGCGGCTCGAGCAGTTGAAACACGACGCGGTTAGAGTAAAGTCGGTTGTGTACCAAAGTACGCGTTGCGTGTACGCAGTCACCAGATTGCCATTTGAATTATTTCAGATCCTGGGCCCAAATTCTACCACCACAAACTTGGCAAGCCTGCCAGGATATGCCATAAAGAAAAAGGCAATAATGGCTACGCAAATTCGAGCAATCACAAACATGGTGAAGCTGCCTCATCTCCAAAAGGCCTTGTACTTGTGGATTGCATTTCTTACATTTCGTAGATCCTTTTTGTTCTACAAATGAACATGTACTATATTAATTTTAAGTGCTATCGAATCCAACATTCATTATATGTCAATCGCAAGCCGCCATTTATTCTAGGCTACGATATACTGCGAAGACGCAGCAATATCACTTAATCACATGGCACCCTACCTTTGTTTTATGATAGACGAAATGAAATACCACGACTTTTCAGAAGTAAGTGCTTTTTCAAGGTGTGCATAATTACGTCCCAGAAAGTGCCGTAGTTCCAGCACAAAAAAAATATTAGGTGATTTTTGGTTTGCTAAAAATAATGCTCTGCTCTCTGCAAGGTACAAATGAGCGAATAATGATCTCATATAGTTTCATCGGCTGAGTGACTGGGTGCAAACTAAGAGATATTTTACTGCAGTATATTGCTAAATTCTTTTCAAACGGTATGTAACATTCAGACCAGGTACCATGTCTGTACAAAGCGACTGAAATATTTCAATGTATTGGATCCTTGCACTACTTTATTCATGACCAATTGGTAAGGTATAGCACAAAGAAACAAAAGTGATTTTAGGAACAGTAAACAATAAAATCCCTCGAACTAACCCTCCAAATTTGTTCTCTTATGGACGGGAGCCACAACAGACTGCGGCAATACATTACCCAGACTTAGCTGCATAACAGTGCGCTGTTATAAAGCTTAAGTTTAGTAATTTAGTGCCGTAATATATACGTACTCAGCGCCATTCTTTAAAACGAATGATTACTACTTGTAGAATGGATGCTCATAGAGACGACACAGACTGAGCCTTCCAATGCAAACACTCTTGAAAAGTTTCCTCTAACTCAACGCTCCCCATCAGAACCGCAAAAAATAAAAAAATAAAAATATTGCTGCGACAGTGCATTCAAATGCAGAATAAAAATTATGCTTACAACTCTTACGCGGCATGCCATCAGGTCATATTATATGCAGACAATGCTTCGAGGTCCACAGGTGACATCTGTTAGGCTATATTCTAAAAGAACTATATTATTTCTAAAAGTGCGCAAAATAAGGTATCAACACCTGTGCGCGGTAAGGCAAAGTAATTGTTGTAACATATAAACACGGATAAAGCTGCGCTTTACGTATGGCACTAGAACATACCACATTAAAAAAATGCCCAATAAGGTAGTAGCCAGAACTAGCGTACCTCTACGCTTGAGCGTTGCTTTGCAGATAGTTAAAAATTAAAAGATCTTTACGAATTTTAGCAACTACAACCGTTGATATTTTTTCACGCGTGGTTGTAAACTTTTTAGTGTTTTAAACAGCATATATGTTCATAAAAATTCACAGGTTCTTCTTTACTGCGAATAGTTTGGCGCATGTCACATCACATATTGGAAACGTAGAGTTACAATCAGAATAGTGATTTATAATCAATTACTCATCACCTATAATGGAAGACCATTGCTCTTGTAAGTGATAAAATCTCACCTCCAGAGCTTCTTCCACTGTTATATTATGACAGGACATGTGCTTTGCCCGGACGTCTTGCGGCCACCCTACGCAATAGAAGTGTCGATGTAATTCACAAATATTGCTAATTAGAGGTTTCTTTTCCATAGCATTACTCGCATCGTCAGAGTGCACGAGAGACTGCTATAGTTGTACGTTTTGGCGCAATACATTGTTTGGTTTTAATAAATGGCTGTCATAAACAAATAAGAAAAACATGTGGATCAGTCCAGTCATGCGATTCTTTCACTGTAGATCGGAAAATGAGTAATATTTAACATTTTTCCACACGGCGACGTTGATAACTTCCCGCAGCAAAAGTGCAGTGTTAACTTACGAAATTCAGTGAGTTCACTACAATTTAGGCAAGTTTTCTTCTACTGAGCTTCCTAAAGACACATAATGTATGGAAAATTGCGCAGAGTTCTTGTTAGCAGTTTCTACTGAAACACTGCATAAAGCAATAAATTTGTCTTGCAATAGCTATCGTTGTAGAAAACAATATGCATGGGGCTTTAAGAAATGAGCCCAGGCATAATACTTATCGACCAATTCACCCCGAGTTTGGCCACAACTACCAGTTACGATTGGCGAAGCCGCTGCACCGCGAACATCCGCAACTTATTTTGAGAACAAATTTTTCTGAAGTGTCACCTAAGAACATGTTCATTATTTCGATAAAATAGACGCAGTGTCCTGTAATGTTCGTTGCTAGGCTAGGTGGTGCATGCTCATTGAATGTAAAATAGACAGACGAACAGACAGACAGACAGACAGACAGACAGACAGACAGACAGACAGACAGACAGACAGACAGACAGACAGACAGATAGATAGATAGATAGATAGATAGATAGATAGATAGATAGATAGATATAGAGCAATACAGAAAGATCATAAGAGAAAGGCAGATGAGTTGACTGAACTGATATTATCTAAAGTGCCATTTAGTTTAGGTGAAAAACGTGTAACATAGCCATAGCTACATTAATTCTTAACAAGGTGTAGCATGAAAGCTGTCAAAGCATTACACGGCAGTGGTATAGCCAGCAGATGCGTAGCCAGAAATCTTTTTCGAGCAGGGGAGAGGAGAAGCTTCACCTCAATTTTGGGAAGTTCACCCCCTTAAAATGGCCATTTTCGGCTTTCTATGACATGGGGACAAAATTTTTTTTGGGGGGGGGGGGCACGTGTTCAGTGTGCCACCCCCTAGATATGGCCCTGGTAACCAAAGAGTGGCGCGGCGGGCAAGTACCACCCCTCCCAGCCCGGAAATATTTTACCATTTCAATGGGTCTACGACGCAGCAGAGGGTCTTCGCTCTGCTCCCACGTAAAAAGTGGCCCACAATGTTCAAGAGCGCGTTCCGAGGACAATAATAAGGTTATGCATCCAACCAACGAACAAGAGCACAAGGTGGCACACCACTACATCTGCGTGCCCGGCCCGCATTTCAAATAAAGCTGCCCTCTCTCCCCACTCCAAAAATTGCCTAGGCCCCAACACATGAATTTAAAGCCTGAAAGAAACCTCAATACACAAAATAGTTTTTAGACGACATGTAAACGGGGATATACAACGAATTTTCAGAAGTTATTACTTTGTCCACGTATAGTAGATGGTAACAAATTCGCTCGTAAAACATTAAAACAATTACTAGTAAGAGCGCAACCTGTGCAAATATTACGCTAGCTTCCACAACACTGGATACTCTGCATGAAATGAAGCACACGTTTGAAGAAAAGATGCAATAACCCTATCGTACAGTGCCTTACGAAACCACCATGACATGCGGAAAGAAAAAGCTACTTACGTTCAAAGAATCTCATACCAAAAGGAACTGCAGGGTCGAATACGGACTTGCAGGGGTATGTATCACTGAGCACCACTTTGCCACCCTTAGCAGTAGCCACCAGTGTACGTTGAAAAGAAGCGATGGCAAGAAATGCGAAGATGGCAAATGACGAGAACGCCATGTCGTTTTGGCAGTGTCGTCACTCTCAGAAAGAGCGTAGCATCGAAGCAGGAGCAAATTTCTGGACAATCATGGACAGCTGATGAGAACCAGAGGCCCTATGCCGTTTCTGTGACCTCTTTTCGCCCACTCTCTTCCTGGCTTTTTTTTATTTGCTGAGAGTTCACCTGTTTGTGTCGGTGTGGCCTTTATCTGACAGGGGGGTTAGAAAAGCCCTGAAGAGAGGAGAGTGCGAGATTGTATTTTGATTGTTTTAAAAAACTAAAATATCCTTCGAAGCTCACGAATGAAGTGCGAGTTTAGAACTGGGTGCTTGTTCGATACTTGAGTGGCATGGCTTAGCTAAAGAAAATCATACATGCAGTGAAAAGAAGCATGTGAGCCATGAATTAAAAAAAACAGTCAGAAACAAAAGCAGAGACGACGGTGACTTAAACTTGGGTGGGGAATGATTAGCGATAATGAGGATGCAGTGCTCTGAAAAACTTCTCGATATCAAGAAGCGGCTTTGAAGCCAGAGGCTGGCACCTCGATGAATACGGTTACACAGTGCCAACGTTTGAGTACCTGAGAGACCGACCCGGAAAGGTGAGAGTACGGAAACGTCCGCGAAGGCGTAGTTACAGAGAACAATGATGTTAAAAATTGACAGAAATCACGACAAGAAAAGCTTTAAATTTAGGACAAGGCTTAGCAGACAATAGCAGAAAGGTAGTAGGCGTAATCAAAAAGCCATTGACTCCGGTCGGCCGCTAGTTTGACGGCTGCGCAAACACAAGCACTAGCGTGGACAAGAGTCGCACGAAACGAACGAGTGGGATGATGCAGAAATGACAGTAAAAAAAAACGAACATGTGTCTCTTTCATGATGAAGCTGGAATATAAAAAGCACAGGAGGATTTATCACCCTGCCGGGTCCACCCTGTGTCTAGGCACCATCACCATTGGGGACAGCTTGTGTGCTCAGTTGTTCTCGTAATCAAACGAGGCTCTGTAAAGGCCCACGCTTCGCGAAAGACTCGTGTATCCTCGCACATGCCGTTTCCCACGTTGGTCGGGGGGGGGGGGGTGAGTTGGAGCAGATGAATGACCTATATTCAACTGGCAGTGTGGCTGAAACTTGAACATTTTTTAGCAGTGCCACCACACTTAACAAAAGCACGCGGGCAAAAATGCGTTTTCTAGTCGAATATTGGATTACGTGTTGGCGACAACAAAAGCATTCGCGCGCTCTTGGTACGGCTGCCGTAGCTGGCCAATGCCATCCGTTAGTAGGACTTTGTTAATACGAATAAATCACGATGACGGCCGTAGCACGACAGCCTTTTGGGCCTGTCATTTGAACTATCCAATTAGGCTTGCTTTGACAATGAATGGTCGCAGCGCAACTCAAGATATAATGCTGCTCGATTCCTGATTGAGTGTAAAGAGATCTTACCTTGTTCATGGTGCATCAAACTTAAGGATTGATTAATTGATATGCGGGGTTTAACGTCCTAAAACCACCATATGACTATGACAGACGCCGTATTGGAGGGCTCCGGAGCTTTCGACCACATGAGGTTCTTTACATGCACCCAAATCTGAGCACATGGGCCCACAGCATTGTTGCCTTTATAAAAAATGCAGCCGCCGCAGCTGGTACTCGATCCCATGAACTCGAGGTCTGCAGTCAAGTACCTAAGCCACTAAAGCAACGCGGCGGGGCATAAGGCTTATGGAAGAATACCTTTAGTTCAAATTTTAGAACTTTTTAGTTTAGTTTTAGAACTTTTCTTCTTCACAGCTGATCGTGCTATTATATATTTAGAAATATATATGGTTGATACCTCCATCTTATGAATTAGTGTACAACGAAAGTCAACCGTCTCTGACATAAGTAGTTAATTGTTTACGGTACATTGATATAAAATAGCTTATGCAATGTCTGGTGGTGCTTGATAGCTACAGCACCGTTTCACGTAAGTGCATCCAAGTGACTTAGACATACATCTCTACCCTGACGGCTAACGTCCATGATCAATGAATGATTAATATTTGAACTTGTCCTCGTGGTTACGGATGTAGGTGGTAGCTGTAATTACTAATGGGAGCGATGTCAAAAAATTGGCAGCGTATCCACGGAGTGAATGATGGAGAGTGGGGCGAAGCATTCGTCCGTCCATTCGCTTTTGCTTCCGTCCGTCCATGCGTCCCTCTGTGTGACCGTCCATGCGTCCATCCGCCCGTCCGTGCGTGCGTCTGTTCGTCCGTCTGTTCGTGCGTCCGCTGTGAGTTCTTCCATGCATCCACCTCTGCGTCCGTTCATGCGTCCATCCATGCATCTGCCTGTTCGTCCGTTCGTCCATCTATTGAACGCTCCAAGTACCACCATCTCAGATCTTTTCATCTTATATTTCCCATATAGAAGCACCGCCATCCAGCGGAGATTTTAAGGACTAAATGAGAGGTGGCACACGCACACTTTCTTACGGCTTGCGCTTCGGGTCTATTTCCCACCTTTGCCCCGCCACGGTGGTCTAGTGGCTAAGGTACTCGGCTGCTGACCAGCAGGTCGCGGGATTAAATCCCGGCTGTGGCGGCTGCATTTCCGATGGAGGCGGAAATGTTTAGGCCCGTGTACTCAGATTTGGGTGCACGTTAAAGAACCCCAGGTGGTCGAAATTTCCGAAAAACTTCCACTACGGCGTCTCTCATAATCATATGGTGGTTTTGGGACGTTAAACCCCACAAATCATCAATCTATTTCCCACCTTTAACCACCTCGAGTTCATGGTATATGTGTTTAGAAAAAGTTTATTCTACTTTCGGCATCCTTATTCATACGAGCACACACCGAAGGTAATGAGCCTCGTCAACTGCAAACCTGTATCGCGATATGGTTTTGATTATAAAACCATTGCTTTAGAAAACACCTGGCGTCTTTCGTTAAGCAGCTGGCGTCTTTTTGTTTTGCTTTGGAAACATCTGGCGTCTTTTCGTTTTGCTTTTAGAAAACATCTGGCGTCTTTCGTTGGTTTTTTCATCAATCAACGGGGTTTTGAACATTAATCACGGAGGTAAACAATGGCTGCTACTGGGAATGGGAGACAACAGAAGTCGGCTTTCAGCTAACACTTACACTTCTACTTCTACTAACGTTTCCTACTGGAACATGCCAATGGCTGCTAATGGGGAATGAGAGACAGAAGAATTGGGCTTTTAGTTGACGCAAACGCTGCGATTTTTTTATTGTTCAACAACGCACAGGAGAAATCTCCCACCAGCACCCCCTTGGAGGTCAAAGCGTTAGACATGTTACGTACTACGAGGGATGAATGGGTGCCGCTTAAAGAGCTTCGCCCCTAAAAAGTGGCGTGACAGCCAGAAGAGCACGACTCATTGCGCGCCGAACTTAGGCTAAGGTGGCCTACTCATGGCATGTTAAAGGTATTGAACACCTCTGCTCTAGTAGTAGTAGTAGTAGTAGTAGCAGTTTTTTATTATTATTACTATTATTATTCTCTCACCCCCGTGACAATATTATTGTTAATCCAATTATTACTAATAACAATAACATAAAATATAATGATTAGCAGTAGTGGCAGTAGTAGTACTAATAGAACTGTTTGTTGTTGGAATGACGCGTAACTCTGCAGCCCAATGGAGAGCACGGCGCCAAAGTGGAGTGAGAGTCCAGCAAATTGCAGGTGCCTAACGATAGGTGGTGAAATGAATTCCCTCCAGAAATCCTAACAGGCTGCGGAGAGTCCGGAGGTCAGTAGGTGAAGGGAGCAGGATGACCGATTAGAGGAAAATGCAATGCGCATTGTGCCTTCTCTACTGGCATCATGATTTTTCTTGTGGTGAGCTTAAGATGGGAACACGGAGTTGTATCCAGACGAAGCAAGCGCGTTGCTCTGTGTGTTTCAGAACTAATAAATGCGAAAGCATTTCTTAGTCGGGGGTTGTCGTGCGTCCCTGGTTGGCGTGCGCACAGATATCTCAGCATGCTCCAACTCACCCCTAGCAACCGCTGCGCTGCGCCAAGCAACTGGAGCAGGTGGCCAGCGGTGGAGGGTAAAGAAGAGGAGGAGCGTGTGTGCGTGTGATGGCGCTCGAATCGCTGACCAGCGGAAGGTAAGGGATAGGAAGTGCGTAACCGGTGAGGACTCTCGCATAGCGGAGCTCGCTTGGCGGAGACAGAGCTCGGGCGTTTCTTTCTCTGCGCGCTCGGACCTATATGTATATATATTGCACAGAGCGCGCGCTTCGGTGTCTTGATAGCGATGGAATTCGATGAAGTCAAATCTCTCGCTGCAACGATATCACTAGGTTGAAATGTAACAATGCAACTCGAGCATTGCGCCTCTGCCTGGTGCTGGCATTCCTGCAGTAACTTCAACGTCATAATCGGTTGGAGAAGAAGACACTACTGCGAAGCGAAGCGTGCAAATGTCGAACGCATGCGCTTGAAGTGAGTTGCCGATTCATCAGTCTTTCTTTATTAATTATTCGCACACTCATCGGGTGCACCCAAATGTATTCGCATTTCCTCACGGGTGCGGTTTCTCTTGTGGGTTTAGATGGAGGGTATGAGCCACGCTGACGCTTTGGTTAAGGTCACCACCTGGCGGTGTATTAAGCGGTTGACAAAATTGCTCTCAACCTCCCATGAATACAGCAATTAACCGTTGGCCATCAGTCCCCAGCGGCTACGAAGCAACTGTCCAAGGCGGCGGTCAGACCTGCGACGCAGCGGAGAATGCTAAGAATCTCTGGGCCCAGATAGGTCACGATGGGAATCTGAAATTGACGATGTTCAGCGCCAGAATACTATCTAGTGAGGCTAGTCCAGCTGTGCTATTCGAGGAATTGGAGATTGTTGAACAGGATGTAATACGGCTCAGCCAAGTAGAAGCACACGTGAGGCTTACACAGTGCTGAAGAAAGGACACGTCCTATGCTACCGTGGATTAGTTGACAAAAAAAAACTAGGGCGGGGTTTCCTATAAAGAATAATATCGCTGGCAAGATAGATGAATAGGTAGCATAAGGGAGAGCGTGGTAAGTATTGTAATTAAGTTTAACAAACAATACAAGATGAAGGTGGCACAGCCCCACGCCTACAAATCATGCATATTTTGTTTTGGATGCGAAGCAGCTATTTGACTAGCCCGTGTAACCATGTCCCTCTTTTCACACCGCTCCAAGTAGTTCAGCCCTCCTAGTTATGCGTGGTGACGTCTCTCTCTCTCGCCTGCCGTGCACTCGCCGCTTGTCACCTTTCTCTCGCTTCAACCTGTTAACCGCTTGTAACACCCGAGCCCTCTCCTCACGTGGATGGATGGATAGATGGATGGATATGGCTGTACCCTTTAGATTGGGCGGTGGCTAGCGCCACCAAGCCATAATACTTAATGAACCGAAAACTAGATTTATTTTTTTTCTTTAAAAAGTGACTTTGAGAATTCGTAGTTTGCAGTGAAGGGTTTAATTTTCACTCGTGCCTTGACTTTAGCCACCAATCAGATAACCTTCTTCTAGTTAAGTCTACCCGCTTAAAGTCTATTTTGCCCTCCCGGTCCCTAAACCCCAGTGCTTTGAAAAACTCAGCGCCATCATCCTGAACTATAGGGTGAAGCCCTTTACAGAACATTATCAAGTGTTCGGCAGTTTCTTCTTCCTCTCCACACGCACTGCATACTGTGTCTACCCCTTCGTATTTGGCCCGATATGTCTTGGTTCGCAGTACTCCCGTCCTGGCCTCAAACAGTAGAGAACTACCCCGAAAATTATCATAGATTCTTTCCTTGGCAATTTTCTGCTTAAAGCTTCGATACGATAGGTCTCTAGTGCGGACTTTTTAATCATGGCCATTCTCCACATGTCAGTCTCAGTTTCCTTCACTTTCTTCTTAACCGATAGTTCTTTTTGGTTTGGCCACCTGCTGTTTTCTAAGTATTTACCAGTCACTTTCCTGGTTCGCTTCCTCCATTTTGTATCGACATTCTTCATGTACAAGTAGCTGAAAACCTTCCTAGCCCAACGCTCCTTCCCCATTTCTCTCAATCGCTTCTCAAATTTTATCTTGCTGCTAGCTTCCCTGCCCTCAAATGATGTCCATCCTATATCACCTTGTACTCCCTGATTTGGTGTATTCCCGTGAGCTCCTAAAGCAAGCCTACCTATTCTACGTTGCTTAATTTCTAATCTTCCTTGAACTTCTGATCTCAGGCACAAGACCGCATTGCCAAACGTCAGCCCAGGAACCATGACCCCTTTCCATATTCCTCTCACAACATCACACCTATTGTAATTCCACAGTGCCCTATTTTTCATCACTGCTGCATTCCTGTTACCTTTAGTCGTCACGTATATTTCGTGTTCCCTCAGGTACTCGGTCCCATTGCTTATCCATACGCCCAGATATTTGTATTTATCTGTTATTTCTAGCGTGACCTCCTGTATTCTAAGCTCACTACCTTCGTTATCATTGAAAATCATGACTGCTGATTTTTCCTTACTGAATCTGAAATCTTACCTATCTCCCTCATTACCGCAGATGTCCATCGATCTCTGCAAATCTTCCTTGTTGGCCATTAGCACTATATCATCTGTGTACATTATTGCTGGTAGTGCCTGATCAATGAGTTTTCCTTGTTTGACTAAAGAGAGGTTGAAGCCCAGTCCACTTCCCTCTAATTTGGCCTCTAATCCTTGTAGGTACATCATGAATATTAAGGGTGACAGGGGACACCCCTGCCTAAGCCCCCGTTTTACCTCTGCAGGCTTGGATACCTGTTTTTCCCACTTTATAACTACCTTGTTACCTTTATAGATATCCTTTAAAAGATAAGTGACTACATGTTCCACGCCTAGTGCGTCCAGTATTCCCCACAATTCCTCTTGAACCACGCTATCGTACGCTCCCTTGATATCCAAAAATGCTAGCTACAGGGGCATGTGTTCCTTTTCTGCTATTTCTATGCACTGCGTCAGTGAGAACAGATTGTCTTCCAGCCTCCTGTATTTCCGAAACCCATTCTGCAGTTCTCCCAGCACCCCCTCATCCTCTATTCATGCCTGCAGTCTTTCCTTTATAATCTGCATCGCCAGCCTGTAGACCACTGATGTGACTGTTATAGGACGGTAGTTGTTTATGTCAGATTTGTCCCCCTTTCCTTTATAAATCATGCTCATCCTGCTAAGTTTCCATCCATCGGGAACTTCCCCATCGATTGTTAGTTTGCTCACTGCCTCTCTCAAAGCCTGCTTAGACTTCAGACCTAATGTCTTTATCACCATAATTGGAATCCCATGTGGACCTGTTGATGTACTACTCGGAACCTTTTTCTCAGCCTTTTCCCACTCACATTGTGAAAATGGAGCCATTGCACCACTTGGTTCGTCCTTGTCTATTGTGGTGCATAAAGCACTTCTTTGTTGAAATTTTTCTGTCACCCTTGTTCTTATATATTCAATAGCTTCGTCCCCTTCTAGCCTAGCACCTTGGGCTGTAGGTTTAAACCTCTGCTCTCGGCTCGTCTGATTTTTTTAGGGAGTTTAGATGGTTCCAAAATTTCGCAGCTGCCTTTCTATCTTTTTTATGTACTTCTGCCAGCCACTGAGCTCCTTTTCTTCTAATCTTTTCATTGATCAGAAGGGATGCATCCCTTCTACAGCTTAGAAAGGTTTCCCATTTTCTTTCAACGTCATCTGTCGGTTCACCCCGCTGCTTACCATGTCTGTGTTCCCTAGAGGATTCCTGACGTTTTGCTATGGCTCTCTGAACTTCCTCATCCCACCAACTTTTGGGTTTGTGTGTTCTTTTTCGGGGTGACTTGTCACGCGTCTTAGCAAGCTCTAGCTCAAACAGTCTAATTAGATTCGTGTATGTCCACACTGTCTTATTATCCTTCGTGATTACTTTCTCAGTTTGTTTAGTGGCTATTTCAATTTGCCTTTCTGAATAAAAAATTTGCTGTAGTTGCTCATCTTGTCTCCTTCCCACTTTCACTGCTCTTCCAAACTTAGCTCGATACGTTTGTGATCACTACCCAGACTTCTGGAGCCATCTTCATCTATGTGCATTCCCCTGAGCTTATCATACATTCTATGTGACATCAGTGCATAATCTATCGTCGACTGCAGCCTTCCTACCTCCCATGTTATTTGCCCTTCACACTTCTTGGTACTGTTGCAAATGATCAAATCAAGCCTTTCACACATATCCATGATCATTTTGCCTGTCGGGTCAGTATATCAATCTATATCATCTATGTGCGCATTCATGTCTCCTAGTATAATTATCTCGCACTCTCTTCCTAACTCTTGAATGTCCTTTGGCATACACTCTACCATTGCCTGGTTTTCCTCTCTGGCCTTTGCTCCCGTCCACGAGTACACGAAACCGAGGAATGTCGTTTGACCTGCCACTTTCCCTTTTAGCCATAAATGTTCCTTGCATTCCTGCTTGACTCTTTGCTAGTCTGTACTTTTATGGATGAATGCCCCAATACCACCCCCCTTTCTGCTGCCTTCTGTTCTATTACAATATTCCCACGCGTAGTCCAGATTGTTCGGAGGTTGTTCCATGTCCCTGAGATGTGTTTGTACAAAACCGTATACCATCGGCCTCTCTTCCCTTAGCTGTTCTTCTATCTCTTCCCACTGGAGCCTGTTCCTACCACCCTGCATGTTAATATACCCTATGTCTGAATTGGCTCGGCGCTTGTGTCTACGTCTATTTATGCCCCGGACTCTACCTATTTTAGATACTGGTGCCGTTTTGGAATCGTATCTGTCCCTACCACCTGTCGAAGAGTCTCCCTGGCTGTTTTCCTCGTTACTAGCTATCCTGAACCCCGAAGGGCTCCCTTGCCCCCCAAAAAAGCTACTGCGCGTCCTGCAAGCCGCCAGCCCACCTCATGACCTAGCCATCTATCGAAGTGAATTCTGTCTCGTTGAAAACCACCCCACCTATGCACCTCTTTGTTTATTTTTACCACCTCAAAGCCTTTCTCTCGACTCATCCGCCATATCTCTTGGTTTGCGTTGACAACCGCTCTTTCCAGGTGGCTATCACGCACCGGTACCTCCGGTATCGTGCATATCACTACCTGTACCTTAGGAGAAGTGGCGCGCATGTCATCGACGCCTTTCGCCAGTGTGGCTGCTAGTCCTGCATTATCTTCAATTAAGACATCGTTTAAACCGCCTGAAATTATCCCGAGGTTTCGTCTATCAGCTGTAGTTTTAAGTTTTGCGCTTGCTTGCCTCATCACTGCTTCAAGCTTGCGTCCTGGGAACACCCCTACTGCAACCCTTTTGTCACCTCTTACCCTCTCTTTGATGGCTTCTGTGCATCGATTTAAATTCGAGTCCCCGGCGATTATCACATGCTGTGACTTTCACATGTCACCCGCGCCACCTGTCGGCAAGAAGAAGCCACGAGCCAGCGGGTGAGCGCGCCTCGAGAATTTCGCGGCACCGATAATGTGAACAGCATGACGCTGCTTGCTATGTGATCGCGCCGACGGGCGCCGACGTCGAATTCTTCCCACTAGTGTGTGCTGCTGCGAAAGACGGCGACGCCAACACGCTCCCGAAGGTGCCACTGCTTCGAATTCCAACGGGAAGGTCACCAGACGTTTGGTAGTGTTGCGAAGGGCGCTACGAATCTCACCGCTGCAACCACTGTTTCGAAAGACGGTGACGCCAACACGGTCCCGAAGGCGCCACTGCTCCGAATTCCACCGGGAAGGTCACCAGCCGTTTGGTAGCGTAGGTTTCTTAGCTCGTGACTGCTTCTGTGCAGAGCTCACAGACAAGCGGACGAGACGACGGTGAGCTAAACAAGGTTTATGTACAGCATATATACAGAGGCGTTACAAATTCGGCACTGGGGCCGACAGAGACTCGAAGAGCCGAGCTCTCCTCTCTAACACATAGGTCTGCTCTTAAATGGGTCTGCTCTGACACACATGTCTTCTGCTAACACATAGCTCAACTCTCTATCACGTAGCTTTCTTCTCTGTCACACAGCTCAACTGTGACACACATGTCTGCTCTCACATAGGGCTGCTAACACATAGCTCAACTGCGACACACATGTCTGCTCTCCAACAGGTCTGCTGCTCGCGACGCGCCGCAGGGCTTCTTTTATATGCACTGGGTGGATTCTTTGAATAACAAAATGTCCAACCAGAAGCGCCGCTGGTCATGAGGTCAGACTCCTCGATTGGGGTTGCCGCTGGGCCGCGTCTTTCTTTCTCATCGAATCTGGAGAGGCTGCGCTGCAGGTGGCTGCACCCAAGGACGAGTGACGTCGCCAGGCATTGCGTCAGACCCGCCAGACAGGAAGGCGCCGGTTGTTAACTTGACGGGCTCGCTTGCTGAGGTGACTCACTGCACCTGCGCGCCAGAAGGGCGCCATCGCGTGTTGACGCCGTTGAGTTGTTCGCGTCAGGTGGGCTCGCGGGCTGGCCTTGACATAGATTGCCTTTTTCAGAGGCATGGACGTTCGCTGTGGACTCGCAGGCATAACAGTAGCGTAGGTTTCTCAGCTCGCGACTGCTTCTGCGCAGAGCTGATAGACGAGCGGACGAGACGACGGTGAGTTAAACAAGGTTTATGTACAGCATATATACAAAGGCGTTACAAATTCGGCACTGGAGCGACAGCGACGCGAAGAGCCGAGCTCTTCTCTCTAACACATAGCTCTAATCTCAAATGGGTCTGCTAACACATAGCTCAACTGCGACACACATTTCTGCTCTCCAACAGGTCTGCTCTCGACGCGCCGCAGGGCTTCTTTTATAAGCACCGGGTCCAACCCAAATGTCCAACCAGAAGCGCCGCTGGTCGTGAGGTCAGAATCCTCCAATGGCGTCGCCGCTGGGCCGCGTCATTCTTTCTCATCGAATCTGGAGAGGCTGCGCTGCAGGTGGCTGCACCCAAGGACGAGGGACGTCGCCAGGCATTGCGCCACCCTCCCAGACAGGAAGACGCCGATTGCTTGCTCGACGGCTCGCTTGCTGAGGTGACTCACTGCACGTGGGCGACAGAAAGACGCCGTCGCGTGTTGACGCCGTTGAGCTGGTCATCGCGTCAAGCGGGCTCGCGTGCTGGCCTTGACACAGATTTCTTTTTTTCCGAGGCGTGGACGTTTGCTGCGGACTCGCAGGCATAACAGCACCCCCACCGCCAGACAATGCGCCGGAAAGACGAGCTGCTTCCACGGGGCTCGGATGTCAGGTGCGCTCCTTCGCCAGGTCCCTCCAGGTTCACCACCAGGGCCATGGGGAGAATGCAGCTCCAGACTCTGTTGCGGGAACACATCCCATTCTTGAGGACGGATCCCAGCTCCACTGGCTTGTCGCCACGACTTGCCGGCCAGATTCGCTCGTCTCTGACGATCCTTGGTTTCAGCACTTGTCGATGGTTCTGCAACTTGCCAAGAACGGATCGACGACAGACAACACACGGCACAAGCAAGTGCCCTTGGTCACCCGACAGAACACCAGACAAAGTATAGTACAAAATATACCTAGCTACACGTCTATCGGAATTTCGTTCCCTCTACATCAAGAGGCACATGTGGGACACAAGACTCTTAAAATGAGAACTCATTTTTTACACGTACAACAACGTAACAAAATAGAATAGAACATAAAGTTGGCTCCTTGAGCTCATTCTGGATGTGAGCGCTTAGCTAAGGCCGTAATGAGGACAAAATTTTGCCCCGAATCGCCAGCGAGAAACCGAAAGGTGGAAAAGGTACTAACTAAACGCACGGCTCAATGCGTCTGCATTAGCGTTTAGCTTTCCTTTTTTGTAGCGAACGTCAAAGTTGTGCTGTTGGAGTATCATGCTCCACCTGAGTAACCGGCCACTTTTAGGCGACATGTTATTTAACCAGGTTAGAGGACAGTGGTCCATTTCAACCACAAACCTCGAACCGGAGACATAACAAGCTGGCTTTTGAACGGCCCACACGAGGCAAGCGCATTCCTTTTCAGAGGTACTGTACGCCTCTTCTCTGCCGCTGAGTTTTCGACTTAAATACAAAACTGGCCTTACGTTACCAGCACTGTCTTCCTGGCACAATACAGCTCCCATGCCGCAATCCCTCGCGTCGCATTGAATCACAAATCTCTTAGAGAATTCGGGTGCCATGAGAACAGGCTTTTCGCTTAGGGCCTGTTTTAGCTGGCAAAACGCATTCTCCTTTTCTGAGTCCCATACTACTTTAACCGGCTCGGATTTTGGAAGTGTTTCAGTTAGAGAGCTGGCAATGCTAGAGTAATTTTGCACGTAATGCTGATAGTATCCAGCCAGGCCCAAGAATGCCCTTATCTCAGATTTTGTGGTTGGTTGTGGATAGTTCACGACAGCGGCTACCTTAATTTCTGAAGGTCTACGCCGGCCACGCAACACAACGTGCCTGCCACACCTTCATGCACAATACCGAAAGGTGAAATGATTGGTGGCCTCACATGAGACATGGCAACAGCGTTATCTCTTCTGAAAAAAAAGCTTGGGATTTCTGCAAGTTGATGATGGCACTATTTGCTTGCAGAAAGTCCATGCCCAGAATTGCCCCGCGGGAACATTCGACGAGAACAATAAAGCAGTTGACGTACACGAGGCCTCGTATTCCCACTCTCGACGTGCACAATCTTACACGGCTGACTAAGTTACCTCTAGCGGTGTGTGTCTGTGGTCAAATACAATGAGTGAGCACTTTCTTGAGCTTCTTTGCGAGCACGCTACTTACTACTGAGTAGCCTGCAGAAGTGTCTAATAACGCTATAGTCTCGAAGTCGTCGATTCTGATTTGCAGTTCGGATGTTACGTCGGCTATACTGCACTTGTCCGTCTTATCCGTTATAGTGTTAGTGACGTCGTCTGATCCGGTCAAGGATAAAAGGCTTTCAGTTTTCCGAAAATCAGCTGCCCTGCCTCCACAGGCCGCTGGTTCTAGTTTGCTCCGCGGGCTTGGTGAACGGCGCCTTGGGAAAGAAGATGATGGACGTAGACTCGGCTAACTATTCCACATGGGTGTGATCGACTGCGATTGATATTGCTTAGTGTTCTGAAAGTAATAGCGCGAAGAAGAAAATTCTTCAATTTCGTAAGAGCGCTCACCGTTGCGAGGGCAGCGTGCATTCACTGGAAAGCCACATAGGCCGACCCGACGATAGTGGCATGTCCAATAGAGATTACCTGCCTCCCCACAGTGGTAGCAGAGGAGCCGCCGGTGTGCAGTACGACATACATCACTTTTACGGAGTCTCGCTTCTGGCATAGGTGGTGGCGTACTGCAAGAAAATGTCGGTGGTATAGCGGGAGCTTGTGCAAAGTTCGTTTGCCTGCGGCCTCGCTATACGACCTGCGCATACGCCAGCTGTGGCTGAGATTGCGGTTGCGTGCGGTGGAGCACCTGAGGCTGTGGTTCAAAGATTGCTGGCCGCACTTCTTCCCATACAATATCCACGATTGAGGTCACCGTTGAAGGACTTTGGAAGAGTTGCAGTTTTTGGAGATATCTTTAGCGACAGTCTTACCACTTCTCGGAGGCCTTCAACGTTGGTCGGAAGGGTTGTTGACACCGCCCTAACTGAGAAGACACCGAAGTTTCTGTTGTACAGTCGCGCACGTTGCTGCAGTGTCCTTTCCATAGTTGTTGCCTTTGATCGGAACTCCGTGACAGTTCGCGGTGAATTATGCACCAGGCCTGCAAAAATCTCTTCCTTTACTCTGCGCATTAGGTGCCGCAACTTTTTCTTCTCGGCCATGTTTTGGTCGGCTCGGCGAAAGAGCCGTGCCGTGTCTTCTATATACATGGCCACGCTTTCTTTATTCCGATGAGTACTCGGCTGAAGAGAAGCCTCTGCCTTCTCCTTGAGGTCTGTGTACGGATAGGTCGCAATTACCTCTCGTCGGAAATTGTCGCATAACAGCAAGGACGCTTCGTGATTCCCATAACACGTACGTGTTGAATCTTGCAGGGCCACGTAAACGTCACGGTGTTTCTGGGCTACGACCCAAACATTAAAACGGGTAATGGGCTTGAAGCCTTCGAGCCAGTCTTCGGCATCTTCAAACGTATCAGCGTAGAAGACCACTGGGGTACGTGGTGAATCCACGATGCGTTGAGATGGAGGTGGTATCGACTGTGTGGTCATCGAAGTGACGCCTGTGCTCCATGTCTCCACAGGTGTTGGCCGATTCATTAGGCATTCAAACTTGGGTCTCATTGCGTAGCCGGCGATTCCTGCGTTCGTGGACAGGCATAATTATGCAGTTTTCAATGTTCTTGGATCGGGGCTTCTCTCTCTATCCAGTGGTGGTCTTGGAAGCATCCCAGCATTTTCAGCAGAATGTTACTAAAAAATATAGCGCCTGGCACTATAAAAATGTTTATTTAGGGTGAACCTCCCACCGCAACTCAAAACTAAATGGTCGACCAGAATGTCCCTTGTTCGCAATATCGAAATTCATCGGTGTCTTTTTCTATACGCTGCGAAGCTTGTGCCGGTACCGTACGTGGCATCGCATCATGGTGCGTGCAGGACGGTGTTCTATGGCGCAGATTTGCTGCCAATTGTGTGGGAGTTCTTTTACGAACGGAAATTGCTGCACGCGCCTTGTGCAAATGTTAACTAATATATATATATATATATATATATATATATATCTATATATATCTATATATATATATAAATATATATATATATATATATATATATATATATATATATATATATATATATATATATATATCCCGCTCGATGAACACACGAGTGGGACCCAGCAGGGTTCAGACAGATGCCGAGAGCAGCCCAGAACCCATAACCCAAATGGTGGCGATGCTGCTTGCCAACGATGTGTTTTCTTTAGAATTCGTCCCCACCGAAAAGAGCCATCCTGGCGACCTAAGAGAGTGGAGGCAGATTGATTGGTTGATTGATTGATATGTGGGGTTTAACGTCCCAAAATCACCATATGATTATGACAGACATCGTAGTAGAGGGCTCCAGTAATTTTGACCACCTGGGGTTTTTTAACGTGCACCCCAATCAGACCACACGGGCCTACAACATTTCTGCCTCCATCGGAAATGTAGCCGCCGTAGCCGGGATTCGATCCCGCGACCTGCGGGTCAGCAGCCGAGTACCTCAGCCACTAGACCACCACGGCGGGGCAAATGTGGAGGCAGAGGGCTGTGGTATGGTTTAAGGCGGGTGACGTGGACGATGTCACGTCTCCGCCGGCGCATGTCGTCAGATGGGGAAATTGGCTCAATAAGAAAATTCACCGGCGACGTTCGCTCCAAAACGTGGTAAGAACCCTCGTACTTTGGGGCGAGTTTTGAGGAAAGACCGGGGTGTTGGTAAGGAACACCCAGCAATACAAGCGATCCCGAGGAACAACTGTGGCTTCGTGGAGAGTCGGCCTTGTTTTCTCTCTGGCGCTGCTGTTCTTGTGACGTAAAGGTGCGTGTGAGTTCACGGCACTCTTCCACTTTCCGGAGAGCCTCGGACACAGATCAGCAATCGGATGCGTCAGGACGGTATGGAAGAAGAGTATCGATGGTTTGGGAAGGTTCGCGCCCATAAAGAAGAAAGAAAGGTGAAAATCCAGTGATATACTCTGCCACGGTGCTGTATGCGAACGTGATAAATGAAAGATTGCGATCCCAGTTACTATGATCAGATATCACATACATCGCAAGCATATCGCCGAGGGTGCGGTTAAATCTCTCCGTGAGTCCGTTAGCCTGTGGAAGGTACGCCGTGGCTTTGCGATGAACCACATGCCATTCAAAAAGCAGAGCTGTGACGACTTCTGATAGAAGCTTTACCTCGGTCACTTAGTAGTTCTCGAGGCGCACTATGTCGTAGTATGAAGGAGGACGAAAGACGCTACGTCCCGCGCCGTGGCACTTGGAAGGGCGGCGGTCTCAGCGTAGTGTGTTAAATGGTTCACAGCGACTATGATCCACCGATTTGTATTTGATGTTATCGGTAGAAGGACGCAGAGTTCAATTCTGATCCGATCGAAAGATTTGGCAGGGCACGGAAGCGGATGAAGCGCACCGGACGAGTGGAGAGACGGTGATTTGCGGTGCTGACAGCCAGGGCAGCAGATAACAAATTTTCGAACAAAAATATATCTTTCGTGCCAGTAAAAGCGATGGCGAATACTCTCGTAACTTTTGAAAACTCTGGCATGGCCACATTAGGGATCGTCGTGAAAAGAGACGCATAATTGTGATCGCGCGCTGCCGGGGACAACCATGAGCCACTTACGACCTTCAGGGGCGTAGTTGCATCAGTGCAGCAGCCGATCGCGAATAGCGAAATGAGCAGCTTGACGTAGGAGAGATCGTTATACCACAGTGGTCGGCAATCTAGAGAGACAGTCGAAAAAGAAAGCGATCTACGAGTCCTTGTGTTGTTGATTGATTGATTGATTTGTGGGGTTTAACGTCCCAAAACCACCATATGATTATGAGAGACGCCGTAGTGGAGGACTCCGGAAATTTCGACCACCTGGGGTTCTTTAACGTGCACCCAAATCTGAGTACACGGGCCTACAACATTTCCGCCTCCATCGGAAATGCAGCCTCCACAGCCGGGATTTGATCCCTCGACCTGCGGGTGAAGTCCTTGTGTTGTTCACTGGCAAAGGCGCTAAGCTCGAGAGATGCGACGGAGTTGGTACCAGTGGTTCCGCAGGCTGAGTCGGGAGGTAAAGCGAACGGGGACAGGATGTCAGTGACAGAGTGCTTGCGTCCGCTACGATAGATGACGCGAATGTCGTACTCCTGGATTTGCAATGCCCTCCGGGCTAAGCGGCCTCAAGGATACTTCAATGTGGCGAGCCAACAAAGGGCATGGTGGCCCGTTACCAGGTAACATGGGCAAACGTAGAAATAATGGCGGGACTTGCGAAGGGCCCACACTAGCGCTAAGCACTCCTTTTCAGTGACGCTGTAATTAGCCTTAGCCTTAGTGAGCTTGCATCTCGCATAAGCGACGACGTATTCGGAGTAGCCGGGCTTGCGTTGGGGGAGGACAGCGCCAAGACCAATTCAGCTAGCGTCTGTTGGAATGTCTCTTGCAGCTGTTGGGTCGAAATGCTGAAGAATGGGAGGAGAGGTTAGCAGACTACGAAGCGTGGTAAACACGACGTCGCAGTCAGGAGACCAGGATGAAAAGTCTGCATCACAGCGTAAGAGGTTGGTCAGTGGTGACATGATCGACGCGAAATTTCGAACGAAGCTCAGGCAGTACGAGCATAGGCCGACGAATCTGCGTAATTCTTTCAGTTTAGTTGGTTTTGGGAACTAAGTGACTGCACGAAGTTTTGCAGGGTCGGGTAGAACACCATGCTTGAACACGATGTGCCCTAAGATGGACAGCTCTCGCGTGACAAAGTGGCACTTTTTAAGGTTCAGTTGGAGCCCAGCGTTGGTTAAACTCGTCAGAACGAGTTGGAGCCGAAGCAGATGTGTAGGAAAATTGGGAGAGAAAACTACAATGTCGTCGAGGTAGAATAGACACACAGACCACTTCAGTCCACGCAGTGTGTTGCCCATGAGTCGTTGAAACGTGGCAGGAGCACTACAAAGCCGAAAAGGCATTACGTTAAATTCGTTCAGGCCATCTGCCGTGATGAAGGCAGTTTTCTGGCGATAAGCTTCTGCCATAGAAACCTGCCAGCATGCAGATCGTAAGTCTAAGGAGGAGAAGAATTCGGCTCACTGGAGGCTGTCAAAGGCGTCGTCGATGCCCGGTAATGGATAGACGTCTTTCCGCGTCTCCTTGTTTAATCGCCGGTAATCGACGCAAAATCAAATCGATCCATCCTTCTTTCGAACTAGAACGACAGGAGATGCCCAAGGACTGTGCGATGGTTGAATAACGCGACGACGTAGCATCTCTTCGACCTGGTCGTTGATTAAATGATGTTCTGCAGCAGAAACACGGTATGGTCTTTGGCGCAATGGCTTGTGCAAATCAGTGTCAATGTAGTGGTGCACAGCGGAAGTGCGACCCTATTGCGGCTGAGAAATGTCGAATGAATTCGCGAAGTGCTGGAGGAGATTAAGAAGCTCGTAGCGTTCTTGAGCAGTTAAGGTGTCGGCAATGAAACTCGAGAAGATGCCACTCGACAAGCATTCCAGTGGGGAAAGGGCATGACGTTCGGTCGAGGTGCTACTGCACAATTTGTCTGGCATGTTAAGGAAGAAAGAAGAATCAAGGTACTGCACTCGATCGAGACATTTGCTGCAGAGTAGCGTAAGTGGTGCAGAAAGGGGACTGTGGATGAAATTATTACTTTGTCCAGCAGTGACGTCAAATGTAGCGAAAGGCAAGAAAATGGCTCTGCAGCTCATGAAAATGTCGGAAGGTGTAAACATTACCGTAGCATCGTTATGGTCATCTCAGCAAACAGGCACAACGGCAAGAGAGGCTGGCGGAATTTCAGTATCCTCACGCACGACGAGTTTTGGCGACCGATCAAGAGTTTCGTACAAAGGTTCGTCACGCAGGTGCGAAAACTAAACTTTAGCGCGTGCGCAGTCGATGACGGCATGATGATGTGACAGAAAGTCCCACGCGAGGATAACGTCATGTGAGCACACCGAAAGAGCGATGAACTCGACAATGTACAGGGGTGAGCACTGTTAGGGTGAACACGCGAGCGCGCGGCCGATGGCGCTGTCAGCGTCCCGTTACGGTCATCACTGGAAACATTGCGCAGGCGTATCACGACTTCCGCGAAATAATTGTTCCACTGCGCGCATGACGTCGTGAATGCACTTGTTCGTCGTCTGCTAGCCGTATCATTGTTTTCTAAGCCCATAAATTGCCCCGCCGCGGTGGTATAGTGGCTAAGGTACTCGGCTGCTGACCCGCAGGGCGCGGGTTCGAATCCCGGCTGCGGCGGCTGCATTTCCGATGGAGGCGGAAATGTTGTAGGCCCGTGTGCTCAGATTTGGGTGCACGTTAAAGAACCCCAGGTGGTCTAAATTTCCGGAGCCCTCCACTACGGCGTCTCTCATAATCATATAGTGGTTTTGGGACGTTAAACCCCACATATCAATCAATTAAGCCCATAAATTCTGCATTTTAAGATTTCTTTACACATCTGTGCTTGAACAGGACAAGACAAAAAAACTTGTATATCTATGGGGGTGTGTCTATTCGTTCAATTCAAAGTTGCTGTGCATGCAAAGACGTATATGAAACAACCAAACATCTTTTGCAGCCGTTAATTCTGTCGCCAGATCGTATTATGGCTAGGGTTCCTGATGATGAACGGCGCTCAATTGTCGATCTTTCCCTGAAAGATTATTCCGAGTGGTATATTGGCGCTTTAGTTAATAGGCCCCTGAAGGCCATGAACAGGATAATTCAAGCCTACAAGTATGAAGGTCGCATTCAGGATGCACCCCGCGCGCCCCGCCCTAAAGCTACCACAGACGATGAAGACGCCCTCATAGTTGCAGCTGCTGTTCTTGACCCTTTCTTACCAGCCGCAGCAATACGCGAGGACTTGCATTTGGATGTTTCGCACACCACTATTCGACGTCACCTGCGTACTGCGGGCCTTCGTAGTCGCGTCGCAGCACAGAAGCCGATACTAACGGCGGCACCCAAGGACGCACGATGGCAGTTCGCTGAGTTGTACGAAACATGGACATAAGATGAGCGGGGTCATGTCATCTTTTCAGATGAGTCCAACGTTTTCGACGCGACAAGACCAAAGATTGCGTGTTTGAAGACTACCAAGCACACGGTGAGGCAAACGTTCTGCTTTGAAAAGCAATTGTTTTAGTTAACGTCAAAATACCACGCAGGAACGACCCAGACAACGTGCAAGGTGTTTTCTGCCAGTGGAAGATCGAGTGTGAGCGTGTGGGGTGCTGTTTCAAGATATGGTTTAGGGCTCCTGCAACGTATACGTGGACACCTATCATCAGAACTATACTGCAACATTTTGAACAATGTGCTGTTGCCATATGCGAGCAGTTTATTCCCAAACGGTGATTACCTGTTCCAGCAGGACCGGTCACCGTTACACACGGCGCGGGCTGTCAAGGCGCTCCAGGCGGAGCAGCACATGCAGCTACTGGAATGGCCTTCGAAACGAGGGGACCTGAATGTGATAGAAAACGTAAGGGGCCGTCTGAAAGCTTCTTTGGCAAGTAGGCCCCTTTATTCTTCGACTTCGGACCAGTTGTGGGCGCAAGTAAGCAACGAGAGGGAAAGGATGAAAGCCGATCGGGAATATGTTCGATCACCAGTTACCGTACAGAATAACTGCAGTCATTGGTGTAAGTGGTCACATGACAAACTATTAGATTTGCTTATGTTTTTTATATTTGTTCTTACGGTCTTGCTTAACTTGAATTGCAAAAGTGCAATTTTCTTGAATAAAAAGTTTAATAATTATCTCTTTTACACTCACTTTTTTTCTTCACGCGCCAATCTTCAATCTAGATGGACATGTAAATGCAGAAGGTAGCAGCTCAGCGAACGAAAAATGTGCCTAGCAGACGATGAACAAGCGTATCGATGACATGATGCGCGCGGTGGAAAAGTGTTTAACAAAGCACACGCTGCGCATGTGCAATGTTTCCAACGATGGCTGTTACGTGGCGCTGATAGTGACGTCGGCCACGCGCTCGCGTGTTCACCCTAACAGTGTTCACCATTTTACATAGAGCCTTGGATGAACATGCGGGCATTACAGGTGCCGAGGGGTCGAACTGGTTGTGCGCCTGCCTACGAAGCGATAGTCTAGAGAGTGGTGTGGTCGCTTTGCGTTGGGGGCGGCAGAGCTGGGTGGCTATAACAGAAACGGCAGCACCTGCGTCGACGAGGGCAAAGGTAGAAACACCATCAACTGATATGGTGACGACGTTAGCAGGTGAAGTGCGAGGACTTGGGCATTTTGATGACGGCACATTTCTTGCCTCTGAAACTGCGGCGTTTAGTTTTCCCGGTTACAGAAAGTGGGTCGGGACGCATTGGGGACAATGATCACCTGCGAGGAGAGGGGGGACCGGGGAGAAAGAGTGTGAGATGGGGGCCGGGGTGACTGAGACTCGGGAAGGTTAGAGTAGCTATACTGCAGTGAGGGATAGGGAGCAGGCAGGTGCATGGGCGGTGGGTCATACGGGAACGGCGGAGTAGCGTCAAGGAGTGGTTGGAAGCGACGGCGACAAAATCGTGCTACGTGCCCTGGAGTACCGCAGCCGTAGCAGATCGGTCGATTATCAGGAGTGCGCCAGGAGTTGCTAACTCGTAATGCGCCCAAGGTGTCGAAAGAGGGGTGGAGTGGGGAGCAAGTGAAAACATAGGTGGCAAATGCTGCGTGCGGGGTCTGCAGCGTACCACCTGGGCATACGTAAAAGGCGCGGCTACAGGCTGCATAGCCGGTGCATGGGGAGCAGACGTGGCCACAGGCTGCTGATGGGCAGCGACGAAAACAGCCTTAGCTACCTCTTCGACAATAACGTCACGGAGCGGGGAGGGCAGACAAGAGGACGGCGGCTGCTGCGTGAAGGGAATCAACGACAGTTGCCTAGCTACTTCTTCTCGCATTAAGTCTTCAATCTCTTGCAGAGTCGGTGAGTGATCGGGGACAGAAGTAAGACTGGAAAGCGAGATGGCATGTGAGGAAAATGGCCGAGTCAGGGCGCGCTGCTTCCTCAACTCGTCGAAACATTGAGATAAAGTGACAAGTTTGGAACGGTGGCAGGATTACGGGCCAGTAGCATGTGAAATACGCCCTCATTTATCTCTTTGAGGATGTGCTGAATATTATCAGACTCAGGCATAGCAGTGTTCGCACGGTTGCAAAGATCAACAATGTCTTCAATGTAACTGGTGAATTGTTCCGGTGGTTTCTGTGCGCGATGGTTTCGGTCCTGAACATGCGAATAGCGGGTCAGCCAAAAATGCCAGCAAACGACGTTTTAAAGATAGAACACGTCGGAATATTGTTTTTGTGGTTGTTATACCACATTTTGGCAATGTCAGCGAGGGTAAAAGTTGACGTTAGTCAACTTGCCCACGTCATCTCATTTGTCGTTTGCGCTTAGCAGTTCGTAGTGGGTGAACCAGTCTCCCACATAGCTCTCATCAGCTCCACTAAAGACTTTGGGCTCTCGCAAGCGAAGGACGCCAGAGTGCTGGAGGATGGAGTGCAAGAGCCAGGTTGTGCGTTGTTGGTGGCCATGATGGTAGGTAGTGTTGGGTGGCGCAGCTCCAGGTTTAGACGACGGTGAATGGCAGCACCCAGGTTCAGGTGACGAGGAATGTCAGCACCCTCCACCAATAGAAAAGGGGTTTATTCGCGTGTGTTGCGACGGCGTCTCTACGATGAAAAGACGATCCGGACAGAGCAACGTTGAGACGAATGCCGGTGACCATACTCACATATGATTATGAGAGACGCCGTAATGAAGAACTCCGGAAATTTGGCCACCTGGTGTTCTTTGCGTGCTCCCAAATCTGAACACACGGGCCTAAAGCGTTTTCTTTTCCATCGAAAATGAAGCCGCCGCAGCTCGGGCTCGATTCCATGACCTGCTGGTCAGCAGCCGAGTACCTTAGCCAATAAACCACCGTGGCGAGGCCACGTGTACACTATGAAAGTAGCATGAAGTCGTGTTTTGCAAGACATACATGTCATGATTATCATGTTTGGACATGCCATATCGTTTGTCGTTCTTTCACGTGGCATGTAGTAATGTTTTTACATGAGCGTCGCATGTAGTCATGTTCTGACATGACACGCATATCATGATTATTGTGTTTACACCTGTCATATACATTCGTAAACAATACATTCGTGAAAATTTGGTATAGATGAACCTAGCCAAACACAGCGAGCGCATCATGAGCATATGGCGTGTACTCATGACTTACCAACATTCATGCCATGGCTTCTACATTTCGGCCGAACGTTTATATTCGCCATGCAGTCATGTCATACCATACTAGTTTCGCATTATGTCATGTGAACGAAACCAACGCATGAGCGTCAAGACCATGACTGGTAAATCATAACATACATAACATGATTTTCAAATTATGACTAATCACGTATGCTCGTGATACCGCCATGTTATGCCATATCAAATATGGTATCGATAAAATCATCGAAATGAACATTCAACACCGGAGTTTTGCGGAGAGACAGCGCCACCTGTTGACGCTGTTTTGAGTAGTGCAAAACCCGAATTCCTTGCAGTTTTCTGTGCAACCAGCTGCAACTGCAGCGCAATAACAGCGATTGTGCTAAATATTAGGTGTATTTGAGCATTGAACCTTTCAAAAAAGAGCTAAGAGTTTTTCTCCGCTAGTCAGGCGCGTCACAGAACCGCCCTGAAGGGCTTGCTGGTTCAATCGCCAGAACGACGCGAAAGCAAGAGCATACGCAGCAGCCCCGCGCTCTATGAAAAAAGACCCCAGCCGACGCTAAAGTTTCGTTGTGAATTGAAACGGACGTTAAAGGACTTCGTTTTACTGTTTTCTGCAGCTCTCGCGAAGCAGAACAGCGAGAACACTAGACATGGGGGGTTGTGTTGGGTAAGCGAATCACTCGCATTGTCTACAGTCGTTTGCGTGAGAAAGTGTGATAACGTAGGTCTCCTGTTATTTTTTGAGTAGCTTTGATATCAAGGGGAACCGTAGTAACTTTGATAATGAAGCTTAGCAGAGCCTCTGACCGCGGTGCGCACCTTGCAGCAGTAGACAGGTGACGTGAAACATCGCACACGCCATGACTACCGATAACCTGAAGCCCTACAGCATTACGCCTGAAGCCTTTCAAGGCTCTAAGTTCTAGCTTTTTCTATGAAATGCGAGCAAACACGTCATACAGGTATATCGCAAAATGATCGAAACCATAATAGTTTTTTTTCCGTTCATCTCCACGATTGCCTGAGTTATCTTGGAGGCCTGATTTTTACATTTTGTTGTACACTGAGAAAGTGGACAAACAAGCATCCTCGTTTGCAGTACATACAAACGAATGACAGTTAACCGTCAACAGAACATTATAACATGCGTGATAAAACAGTTCAACGTACAGTAAGCGTAAAATTGAAGGAAAATGCAACTGCAACGACGAAAATCGCTAGGGCCATTTGTGCCAAATCAAGTGAAATTCGTACCACTGATCGCAAGATAGATTGCTCGTCTATGCACTTCATCGCTTTGGCATCATGTGTATGCCCAAGTTTAATGCATTTGGGTGTTACAGAACGATTGTCGGAGTGTTTGTCTGTAACTCGATGTCATGCGATGCTCACTTGCTCCTAAAGTACCAATTGCAGTACGCCGAATTAACGGAAACATATTTCACATTATACCCAGTGTTTGTTTTGGTGAACTCCCTACTTTTCTGAAGCGACTTCGGATTGAAGTAAGAAGTTTGCCAGGTCCTTGATTTTCAGGAAACCACGCCTCAAGGAGAGCGGAAGAGAATGGCCTATGCACATTCGCTTGTGGATGGCTCACTTTGTACTGCCCATTTATGGCTGGAACGTCGATGGGGTGCTGCTGGCGGCGTTTTTCGCAGCGCCGCCTGAGCAGAGTCTGACGCCTATGGCCAAGGGGGCTAAAAGCCATAGGCGGCTAGGCAGATAGATAGCTAGATATATAGATACATAGATAGATAGATAGATAGATAGATAGATAGATACGCTCAATGTCGCCGAAGTTCGCTTAGAAATGTTTCGCAATTAAAAGCGGTCTCCCACCTATGAACATCGATGGGTGTAAGGGCACTTGGTGGAAAAAGGGAAACGGAAAGCATTTTTTGTTTTTTTTTCTACTTGCAACTAACACCTTTTCGAAACGCGAGAAGCCAAGCTCGTTTCGGAGGACCTGGGCTAACAAAGACGTCTCGTCGCCAGGGCCAAAGAGGCAGCGAAGCCCAGAGGGTTTCTGTAATGCGGAGACCTCCCACCTAGAGTGGAAGCCGAACCTACAACACTCCAATATTTTGAAAAAATAAATGTTTATTCTTTCCTTAATACTTGCATCCAATTACTTCCACTGCATTAAAACTGGAATCATGATGTGTGGTTCACCATAATTAACACGCAGAGGTTGACCTGCACCGGAGAGAAGGGGTGAGTGTATTGTATGTATGGTCACGGGGTCGGGACGAGACCGAGGGAGCAGGCTGCAGGTCAGATAATAAACTGTTTATTTGGGCCTAACTTGTGGTCACGTAAAAGGAAAGTCAGATTGCAGCAAGACGCTGGCACTGATAGCGGCGAGTAGAGCGTCGGTCGTCGATCAACTGACAAGCAGCCAAGCACGTCGGCATTTATACACATCAGCCTCGAGGCTTTTCGAACATCGTAGGTGCGGTTTGAGCTGAACGTAGTGTAACAGGATTATAAGAAAACTTAAGGAAAGGAAAGTGGCATCGCCCCCACCTCTGAAAAAGGCATCGTCCCGATGCTCTAACAAAAGACGAAGCTACAATGATGAAGATGGTAAACAGTAAGTATAAATAATAAAATACAGTCGTCAGGTTTGGGTAAGAAATGGCTTGAGGTGTACGACATGGGCGACTTCAGGTCAAGCACAGCGCCGTTGTGAATTCGTAATGCCGTCAAAAACAACGTCGCAGTCGAGTGGGCCGAGACGTCGAACTACTCTGTATGGTGCGAAGTACCATCGTAGAAGATTTTCTCTTAGTTCACGTCGGCGTATCGGTGTCCACTCAGACACGGTCACCGGGCTAGTATTCCACGAAGCTTCGTCGAAGATTGTAACGACGGCTGTTGGCCACCTGCTGATTCTTGATGCCCAAGCGGGCGAGTTGACGAGCTTCTTCCGCGCGCTCAAGAAAGACAGTGACGTTGAGGTTTTCTTCATTAGCGACGTTAGGCAGCATGGCGTTGAGCGTCGTTGTCGGATTTCTTCCGTAGACCAACTTGCACGGTGTCATTTTCGTCGTTTCTTGTAGGGTGGTGTTGTATGCGAACGTTAAATACGGAAGGATGACATCCCACGTCTTGCGTTCGACGTCGACCTACATGCCCAGCATGTGAGCGATGGTCTTCTATAGGCGCTCGGTGAGACCATTGGTCTGTGGGTGTTACGCTGTTGTACGGCGGTGACTTGTCTGGCTGTATGCTGAAATCGCTTGGGTTAGCTCAGCAGTAAATGCCGTACCTCTGTTGGTTATGAGGTTCTCCGGGGCGCCGTGAATCAGAACGATGTTTTTGGCGAAGAATTTGGCTACCACAGATGCACTACCTTTCGCAGGGCTACCACAGATGCTTCGGCGTAGCGGGTAAGGTAGTCGGTAGCTACGACGATCCGTTTGTTTCCCACAGCCAACATCGGGAACCGCACAAGTGAGTTCATAGTGACTTCCTGAAACAAACGGCGAGGTGCTGCGATAGGCTGCATAAGCCCTGCTGGCCTTATCAGCGTTGTGCTTCGTCGCTGGCAGTCCCGGCATGTCTTCACATAATGAGCGACGTCGGCGGCAAGACGCAGCCGGTGAGACCATTGTATTCTCTTGTATTCTCGCGAGTGCCCGGGAAAAATCATGGTTGCCAACCGTTGGGCCTTTGTGCAGGGCCTTCACAATTACTGGTCACATTGCCGAAAGCTCGACGATAAGGTAGCTGGATCGGGCAGGAAAGAAGTTCTTCTTCACAAAGACATTGCTCTTAAAAAATGACGTCAGTCCTCGCCTGAAGACTTTTGGAACGACGCTGCTTTGGTCCTCGAGTTATTCTACTCGCTTTCTCAGTTTTGGGTCGCCTCGCTGTGGCTCAGGGAAGTTTTTGGCACGATTCCCAAGAAGTACTCATGATCCTGGTCGTCCCGCGGTGGTGGATTGACTGGGGCACGAGACAGACAGTCTGCGTCGGAGTGTTTCCTTTCAGACTTTACACGATGGTAATGTCAAATTCTTGAAGTCTTAGGCTTCATCGCGCGAGGTGACCTGAAGGGCCCTCCAAATTGCTAGCCAACGCAAGGCGTGGTGGCCACTCACAACTTCGAAAGATCTGCCGTAGAAATAAGGGTGAAATTTTGGTGCTGCCCAGATGATGGCAAGGCACTCCTCAAACAGGCCGTCCGGCGTTAGGAAGGCAGTCTTTTGTTGGTTTTTCTTGTCGACCTCAATTTGCGAATAGCCGGCATGGAGGTCCACTGAAGAAAAGCACCTCGCATTGTGAAGGCGATCTAGGGCGTCGTCTATCCTTAAGAGCGGGTACGCGTCCTTCTTCGTGGTTTTGTTCAGGCGGCGATAATCGATGCAGCGCATAGAGTTCCGTCCTTCTTCTTTATTAACCCCACCGGTGATGCCTATGGACTTCTTGAAGGCTGAACGATGTCGTCGCATAGCATTTCGTCGACTCGTTTCTTTATGGCCTCGCGTTCTCGCGTCGACCCTGTACGAACTCTGACGGGATGGCCTGGCACTTTCTTCCGTAACAATTCCATGTTTCACGACGGGAGTCAGTTGAATTCTCGACGATGATGAAATGCAGTTGTTGTATTTCAGGAGGAAGTTTTTGAGCTGTTGTTGGTCAAACGTCGTAAAGCTTGGATTAACGATGACAGCTCGTTGAAGCACCTGAGTCGTCGTAGTGCATTCGTCAGAATCAATTAGGGCGGAAACGTTGTTGGCTTCCAGGATTTTTTCGATTTAAGCCACCATCGTACCTTTGCTCACGTTCTTGCACTCATTGCTGAAGTTTGTAAGCATCACTCTTGCGTTACCTCCCCGCAGCTCGGCTTTGCCTCTAGTGACGCGAATTTCGCGGTTGATCAACATATGCTGGTCGGCTTCAATGACGCCTTGCGTGTCTCTTGATTCTTGAGTGCCGACGGAAATGCAGACGCTCAAGCGAGGAGGAACGGTGACTTGCTCTTCCAGCACATTCGAAGCGTGCCTCCCTGACAGTGTGTGTGTGGCGGCAGTACGTTTTCTGTGGATAGCGTTATTGCCTTGGACATTACGTCGATGACGGCACCGTGTTCATCTCAATTATCCCATCCCTGGGGCAGTGCTGTAGAGTTAGAAAGCTGGCTAGACAAGTCCGGTTATTGATGGTGATTCTCACTCTGAAAGCACTAGCCAGCGTTAATACATGACCCCCCGCGGTCCGGATTTAAGGGCATTGCCAAGCAGGCTTCACTTTCTTTAACTTCTTCATGAAAGGCTCACTGACGATGGAACAGTCGTCCTCAGTGTCGACGAGATGATGATTGATTGATTTGATTTGATTTGTGGGGTTTAACGTCCCAAAACCACCATATGATTATGAGAGACGCCGTAGTGGAGGGCTCCGGAAATTTTGACCACCTGGGGTTCTTTAACGTGCACCCAAATCTGAGTACACGGGCCTACAACATTTCTGCCTCCATCGGAAATGCAGCCGCCACAGCTGGGATTTGATCCCGCGACCTGCGGGTCAGCAGCCGAGTACCTTAGCCACTAGACCACCGTGGCGGGGCAGTGTCGACGAGAGTGGTGACGTTGTGGGCGTCGAACATTACGGCGAAGTTGCTAGTTTGTCATCGTGAGTTTCGGTTCGGGCGTGGCATTGGGTCATGACTACAACGGTACGTTTGCTCCACTGCTTTCATGTGGCGTCGTCAGGTCGTCGTCAGTACGCGGGGTTTCGTCGTCCAGGCTTTTTCTGGTTGGTGTCATGTTCGGAAAGTACCACCACGACGTCATCATCGCAGTTCTTTATTAGTTCGTCGCACAGCGACCCCACCCCAAGCAATTGCTGCGCTTAGTTTCCCGAATAAGGGCTAGGAGACTGGCCCCAAGTTGGGCCATTGTACGGCCGGCAGTGAGGAGACATGTAGCGGCCGGGTGGTGAACAAGATCCTCGGGGTGCCCAGTGCGCTGCTGCAAGATAGTCGGCAATGTCACGGGGTCTTTCCACCCACTGTGGACGCAGCGCATCTACGGCGAAACCACGGAGTCCCAACTGACGGTACTGACAGCGGCGGTATGTGTGGCCAGCTTCTCTGCAGTGGTAGCAGGGAGGGTCGGTGGTTGGGGGCACGCCACACTTCGGTTTTCCTCGGAGTGTTGCGCAGACCAGTGGGTGGACGGTATGGCGTTGACGGCGGTGGTGGCTGGCGGTGGAACTGCGATGGTGCAGTCTCTTCACGTGGGCGTGAAGGGGAAGTGTAGCGTCGTGCTGCAGCGGCGTAGCTCATCGCTTGAGGCTTAGGCTGCGGTGCTTCGAAAACTCCGTAGAGATCGCCGAACTTCATCGCGGACAATGTCGGTGTACGAGTTCCCTTGAGGCTGCGCCGAGGGTAACAGATTGGCAGTTCCTCCCCAAAAATCGCTCAGATAGTCTCGCGCAGGTCATCGGAGCAAAGTGGTTGCGTTTCTGCGCACTCTGGCGTCGAGGGGTGATCGAATTGTCGGTTGCGCATCTCCAGAGCCTTTTCGATTGTTCTCAGCTTCAAAGATGAATGTCTCGACAGTGCACGGTGGGTTTCGCATCAGACCCGCGAGCAGCTCCTGCTTTACTCCACGCATGAGGAAGCGAACTTTTTTTGTCTTCAGGCATATCGGGGTCGGCGTGCCGGAAGAGTTTGGTCCTCTCTTCCGCGGAAAGCATCACGTTTTCGTTTGGAGGCTGCGACCGGGTTTTAAGCAGCGCTTCGGCGCTCTCTTTGCGTACGAAGCTCGTGAATGTAGCAAAAAAAACCTTGTGTGGAATGTGTCTTATGTTCTCAGGATTCGCTCCTGGTTATCGATTCACGTGAGAGCGGCATCTTGTAAGGCGAAGCACACACTACGAAGCTTATCTTCGCTGGTCCAAGCATTGAAAATGGTCACTCGGTCGTATGCTTCCCGCCAACATTCCGGGTTTTCAAGGGTTGAACTGTGGAAGGGCGACGGCTCCTTGCGTGTCCTAAGCAGGATCGGTGCAGACGGCACAGGGTCTGTCATCGTTGCTGCGGCCGTGGTCAGGGTCTCAGTCTGCTGGGTCTTCTCAGGTAGAGGCCCGAACTCTGGTGGTGGACCTTGTTGCGTGCAGCTTGTTTGCTGCTCGGGGTTGTCGTCGATGTCTTGACGACTGGCGCTAGATTCACAGATTGACGGGGCGTCCGGTACATGGAAGGAGCAGCATCTCCAGCAGATGTCACAAGGTCGTGACCTGGACGAAGGGAGCAGACTGCAGGTCGGATAATAAACTGTTTGTTAGGGCCTATCTTGTGGCCACGTAAAAGAAAAATCAGATTACAAGAAGATGTTAGCACTATTAGTGGTGAGCAGAGCGTCGGTAATCGATCAACTTACAAGCCGCGAAGCGCATCGACATTTATACACTTGCCAACGAATGTTGTAGTGTTATCGCTATCAGCGACGTAGATTTCAGAATAATGTGTAATGTTCACGAGGTGGGCGTAATCTCAACGATCTACTACAGTCTCGAGGCTTTCCGAACATCGTAGGCGTGGTTTACGCTGAACGTAGTGTACGGGATGATAACAAAACTCATGGATAGAACGTGACAGTATGCCCTATGCAATTTGGTAAATGTTGCTTCTGTGTGACGCAAACTTCAATATTTGAGGCCAATTTGTGAGACATGGCTTGATGAGGTGAATTTTATTGCGTGTTTGCTTATCATTTAAACGCAGCCAGTACTTTCTGAGCTTTGTTTAATAAAGGGTTTGAGGTGACGCTGTGTCAGTGGTCTAGTAGCTAAGGCACTCGGTTGCTAACCCGCATGCCGCGGCATTAAATATCGGCTGCGGTGGCTGCATTTCGAATGAGGTTGAAAATACTGTAGGCCCGTGACCTCAAGTTTGGGTGGAAGTTGAAGAACTCCGGGTGGTCGAAATTTACGGAGCCCTCCACTACGGAGTTTCTTATAATCATTTGGTGATTTTAGGACGTTAAAGCCCACATTATAACCAATCAAGTGTTTGAGGTAAAGTGCAGGGACAGAAATAGATGGTACTGAAGGTAGCATTCTTGCAGGCGGAAAGAGCTAGCCGATCCGCTAACATGTTTTCTTTAATGTCGCGATGTCTTGGTACCCAGAAAACTAAGACATACTGTTTCTGTACGTGAAGATAATGATGATGCTTGATGTATTGTGACGCAAAAGCCATCTCATGGTCAAATCGCTAGTTTATCTTACTAGAGATATGGACAATGATTATGATAAGCGGCTGTGTGAGGGCCATAAAATTGCTCGCGCTAAGGCATGTAAAAACTTAGAAGTATTAAAATTATGATTAAGCCATGAAAATGTGTGGTGTTAATGAACGACAAAAGTTTTTGATATTAAAAACGATGGTGGAAATGTACGGCACTAGCACAAGTGCCTCGATCGTTCACGTCCTTTCGTTCAAGGGCTATAAGGCAAGTGCTTTGTTCAGTGTATCCACCGCAGCGGAGACTTCTCTGCAGAGGTCGTGCTACGGAATGCCCGGGTATATGATAAGTACAAACTTCTCTGGAAAATGCCTACAACAATTTATGTGTAAAAAGTGGTTCCCTACCAGCGAAAACTGCAAGATGAAGTGGTATCTGTTGTTGATAGGGAAACAGAGAGCGTTGTCTTCTCAGCGTGTGTACTTCTTTACACTTGAAGAGAAGGTGAAGTAGAGTGAGTGAAGTAGAGTGAGATTGCGAGGCAATCTTTTTCAGGTACTGAGTAGTTCCTTTCTGCTTTCCTGAGTGCGCAGATAGCATATATTATGACGTACACTGAAATACCGGACTTTCGTTGCGCGAGTTCTGCCACCAGACCAACGCCGCTGGCATCTTTGTGCATTTAGGTGGGGGCCATGGGTCGTATCGTAATGACGCAGAATGAGCGGTGACGTGAGCAGGTGGTGCTGTGTAAGGAAGACTTCGTGACATGCTGAGTTCCAATGAGCAAGATTAGCTGGACTATTGAGTAGTTGCGTAAGGGGGGCTACTACTGATGCAAAGCTGTGGACGAAACGGTGACAACATGAGCACAAGCCAATGAAGCTTCTAAGTTCTTTGAGGGAAGTTGACTTCAGAAAGTTGGTTACGGCGTGAAGTTTCTCCGGCTCTGAGTGAATTCCATCCTTTGACTCAACATGACCAAGTATGGTAAGTTGGCGAGCCCAAAAGCGGCACTTCTTCAGATTGATCTGGAGGTTTGCCTTAGTAAGGCACTGAAGAATTGTGCGCAGATTGTCGACATGCGTTGGGAAATCAGAAAAAAAGACGATAACATTGTCAAGGTAACATGAGCATATCTGCCATGAAAGGCCATACAAAATGCTGTCCTCTATTTGTTCAAACGTTGTAGGTGCATTGCGCAGACCAAATGGCATTGACATGAATTCATATAGGCCATCTGGCGTAACGGACACTGTATTGGGACGGTCACACTCTGACAGTAACATAAGAGTAATTCCAGTGAAGAAAAGAGTTCAGCACCTTGTAGGCAGTCGATAGCGTCGTCGATGCGGGGAAGAGAGTGTACATCTTTCCGCGTAGTTTTGTTCAGTCCCTGGTAGTTCACAAAAAATATATTTGAACCGGCTTTTCTCTTCACTAGCAAAACAGGTGAATACCAGGGGATCGAAGATAGCTTGATGACAACGCGCTGAAGCATATAGCCGATCTGCTCTGCATATACACTTCGTTCCTTGGGTGATACACGGTAGGGGTGTTGCCACAAAAGAGGGTGCGTTCCAGTGTAAATTGTGTGAGCTATGGTGTTAGTTTGACTCGGTGCCTTTTGAGGAAGGTTAGATAAATCTCTGAATTCATGCACAGGGGTTATGAGCTGAATCCGTTGACCCGGAGGAAGCCTACTGCCGGTGGAGCGATTGAAGATATCCAAAGAGTCGTCAACAGCGTTCAGTTGAAGTGGCTGGCCGGAGTTGTGGGACTGAATAGGCACTATAACGTCATCATCAAGAGGAACATATCCAAGTGTGTTGTGAACGTATAAGGTGAGAGGGAATGAGCTGGGATTGCAAACGACAATTCCAGAAGAATCTTGGTGGGGTGGCAGAACGGCGCATAACAGAGACGTACTGTGGCGGCGACTTAAAACGTCAGGTTGCGAAAACAGAACGTTAGATCCAGAAAATTCAGTGCGATTAACTCGGACAATGATGGCACTAAAAGGAGGAACATCAGTCTTGGGAACAAATAGAAGCTTGCCAAGGTGAGTGTGCTTATTGTCGGTAAATGGGGCATCAGGAAACACGACAAATTCCGCCTAAGCGATAGCGCAGTCAAATAGAGCGTGGTGGCGCGACTAAAATCCCATCAAAGTACCAAGTCGTCGAAACAAGCGGTCAACGCGAGGAACTCAGTGTGGTACAAGACGCCCTGAATGACCCAAGAAACGACTGGGCCAGGCTGCAGCACTCTGGGCGAAATGCTCACCAAACCTTTCTTCTGTGTGGTGCAGGTTGTGGCGACCACTTTCGGAACGGAAGCTGCTGAATATGAATCCATTTTGACAGACCCATCACAAGACTGGAAGAATCTTCACGGCATCGAGATTCCGCTGCGTGGTCACCATTGTTTTATCGAAGAAGGCATCCTTTCCTTAGTCCCGACTTCGACGCATGTGCCAACATGAGTCGAAGTCGGGACATTGCTTCAAGATTACCTTCATTGCTTTAAGAGAATGAGTGAAGATTGTGTGCAGCACTTCATCCCTATAATTACAAAGAAAGTAGACAATCACAATCCCTGAATAATAAGAGAGACGTCACAGCTAAGGCGAAGTTGAAGCGGTTACAAAAAGGGTCGAACAAGGCTAACAGTCTGAATTTAAAAACAATTATTTGCAATATACGTGAAGAAATTGACAAAAAATATTTTCGTGGCAAGAAAAGTATTTTTACAAAAAATTGCCGTCATTTATTAGGATGTGTCCAAGAAAACTTTGGAAAGAGGTCGCTCCAAGCACGGTCTCAACTGATGTATTTCTGTTAGATGAAAAATTAGAGAGAGATGAAAAGCTGTCTGTACGGCTTTTAATAGCTATTTCAACAGTGTCTATACAAAAAAATAATAATCATCTGCCACCTTCGATGCGAACATACCAGCAATATCAGTATTCACTATTTCTGATGAGGGTATCTTTAATGTTTAGTTTGCTAAGTCTGGATGTTAAGAAATCTGTTGGACCAGATCAGACACCAATTGCCTTCTTAAGACGGTACGCAGAGTGGTGCGCGAAATACTTGTGTGTGCTGTGTACTAGGTCTTTGAACGAAGGTGTACTTCCTGAGGCCTGGAAGATTGCCTGAATTTAGCCTCTGCACAAAGCAGGTGATAAAACTCAATAAACAATTATCGACCATTTTTGTTAACTCTACAGCTTGTAAAATTCTCGAGCACATTATTCACAAACACATTGTTACATTTATTGGTGAACGCAAAGCAATAACAAAAGCGTAGCATGAATTCAGACGTGGATATTCTAACACTACGCAGCTGGTTGAAACCAACCACGATTTTGCTGCCGCAATAAATGAAGTTGGACAGCTACTTGCCAATTTTACGGACTTCCAAAAGGCCTTCGATAAAGTTTTGCATAAAAAATTACTTCATAAATTGCAATATATCTTGAAAAATCTCAAACCTATGGTATGGATACGTGATATTTTGAAAACAGGCAACAATTTGTTTCACCTTATGAGAGCTGTTCATGCAAACTTCCTGCTGATCCCGGCGTACCTCAGGGCTTGGTCCTTGAACATCTGTTATTTTTAATATATACAAATGATATAGTGGATGGCCTTTCTGTAAGTGTAAGGCTTTATGCTGATGATTGTGTGTGATACACGAAAGTATCAACTGCTGGGGATCAGATAAGGCTCAATAGTCAATTTAACAAGGTCGTCTCTTGGTGCCAGGAATAGAAAATGTCAAATAATTACAACAAAACTGTTTATATGAAAATAACACTACAGAAAAATCCTGTATGATATCAGTACGGCACGAATAACGTCAATCTTACAGAAGTTGCGGAATACAAGTACCTCGGTTTACGGATAACCAATGATCTAAACTGGAACAAACACCCCGACACAACTTCAGGTATATGTCTACGTAAACTTTTTTTTCTAACGCGATCCTTAAAATATGGTACCCCGTCTGTACGCATGTTGCCATATAAAACACTCATTCGTCCAATTTTCGAATAAGCTATAATAATATGGGATCCAATGACTAAACGTAATAATATTCAATTAGAAAAGTGCAGAGCAAAGGCTTACGTTTTATTTATAACTCCTACGGTAGAACATCCGTATCGGAATTATAGGTAAAAAGCGGTCTGCAACCCTTTGCGGACAGAAACCACACTTGCCGGCTTAAGTTTTTTCTATCAATTAGTAAATGGCCTTGAAATGTTGATACTGCAGACATCCTTCGGTATTGTTCAAGTTACGCAACTCACAAGCGACATAGTAAAACAATATCTCCTCTACCTTCACAGATTAACTGCTACAAGTATTCGTTCTTCCCTTGAACTTATAATGACTGGAATAGCTTGACAAATGATGTCGTTTTTTACAAGAAACTGTCATTGTTTGAAAACAATATCGCCTAAACCATCACTACACATTGCACTGTATTATTTGTTTCATTGTAATTATTGTGTTAGTCTGTAACCCGTATTTTACGTGTTACGTTATTTTGTGTTATGCTAATCGAAAACATTGTTGAAATAAGCGTTTTCAAACCTTCACCTTGTATACTCACATTGTACGATTTATTGTGTTTTCGTTATTTTTTTGTATGTACCGATTCTCGAACATTTTTCACACTCTGCATTGATCTTTCAACTGAAGGATCGCAGTATTTATTAATAAATAAATAAATAAATAAATAAATAAATAAATAAATACATAAATGAATTACTCTCGTCGTACATGCTCCGGTTGGTCGAATTAATTGCGTGCTGGCGGTATTCAGCATTACTTTGGAAGGCACCATCGTTACTTTTTGTATAGAACGGCAGAATTTTCGACTGATATGGTGGTACCAGTGTCAACAAGCGCAAGAGTTCGTACAGCTTCAACAAAACCTTCCAGAATGTTTGCGGGGGACGTGCAAGGATTTCTACAATGTGACGATTTCGCAGCTCGTGTCTTTGAAGCTGGGGCAGTTAGTTTTCCGTCTCCACGAAGTTTGGTCGTTGACGCAGAGAGGGCGGAGAACGGTAGCGGCGCAGTGAGGATGAGTGACGGGGACCGAGTGGTTGGTAGAAAGCAGTGGAGTGGTGGTCTAGTTCGGTTGGCGACGTGTCGTGCTCCACTGATGGTCAGTCACATTGACGAGGCAGTTGTCATTGCGCGTTGTACGGGGCCGAAAAAGAGTAGTCAGAGTACCTCGGTGCAACCGGGCCCACTGCGAAGCGCCGGCGACAAAATTGCGCGAGGTCAGTTGGATATCCGCATGCATAGCAGATCGCGCGATTGTCAACTGTGTGGCAAGAGTTCCCGTTATAGCGCTGCTGTGTTGCTGGAAATTTCGTCGTTGGTACTCGTACAGGCTGGGGAGTCGGCACAAGGTGAGGTCGTGGCGGAGTAGCCGCAACAGCTTGCGTAAGTCAATGACGCAATGACAGGTGTCGTCTGAGCGGCGGACGGCAGTGCCTCAGAAACCTGCGCCTGTACTACCTATCTGATGGCGGGCGCCAAACACTGAAAACAGGGTTCCGTTGCCGGTAGATACGACAGGCACGAAAGTTACAGGGCCACCTTCTTGCGCAGATGTCGTTTTATTTTGTACTTTAGGAATGTGTGGTCTCCACCGATGGTCAGCGCCGCGGAAGTTTCGTCGCTGGGCGCTCGCCAGCGTGTCATGACGCGTTGTTTATGCAACTACTCGAAGCTGTGGCAAAGAGTGGCGAGTTCAGGCACAGTCCGAGAGCCCCTGGCCAGCAGCATCTAGAAGTCGTCACCGTTTATTCTCTTAAAGATGTGCTTCATCTTGTTTGTTTCTGTCATTTAAGGATCCAGGTGCTTGCACAAGTAGAGCAAATCCTTGATGTAGCTTATGAAGCCTTCCCTCTAAAGCTGTGCGCGTCCCCGTAGGCGCTGTTCGGCACGAAGCTTGCGTCCTCGGAGCGACAGAACACATCGGTAATGTGTAGCTTAAAAGCACCCAAAGTGGCGAATTCAGAGTGGTGGTTCTTAAACCAGAAACTCACAACCTCTTTCAAATAGAACGGTACATATTTTAGCTTCGACAATTCGTCCCACTTGTTGCTCGATCCTACCTTTTCAAATGTTGACAGCCAATCTCGAACGTTTTGCTCATCGGTATCGTCGAATAAAGGTGAATCGCGCACGCGTAGCGCAGTGGGCGTGATGATCATTGCAGGCTGGGTCGTACTTTGCTGGGCGTTTTTTTTTCAGCCATTTCTGGGATGGCAGGTAGTTTCGTGTTGTGGAGTTCCAGGTTGAGTTACCCAGCACCTCCACATCTCTGAAACGGTATTTATTGGCGTAAGTAGTACTTGCGCAGCAGGTCTGTTGCTAGCGAAAGCGGGCGGCAGCAACTGACACAGGAATCGCAGTCCTAGGACCAACAGCTCGCACTCGGCTCCTCTGGCCAACGTCCCGTTCACTCTGGCACATAATCCTCTTCCTCTCTACACCAGCAAGATGGCAAAGTGAGTTCACGTCACCGCATTGGCACGAAGCGGCGGCGCGCGCTGTGATCCCCACGCCTGCTTTGCCCGCAAAGAGGAGGTGGGTTTACGCTCGCTTGCGACCATATTTAGCGGTGGGGAGGATTTTACGTCTTAGCTGGCTTCGAATTTTCACCAGAATGATTCTGTTGTTACCGGGCGCATAAAAGTCACTGCAACTGTTGCACAGTCTCCATTTGCGAATCGGGCGCGCTTTTCAGACAGCGAAAAAACGATTGCGCTTGTTCGCACTCATCTGTAGCTATGAGTACGTTTTGTGCGTCATTTGTGCGTTAGAAACGCGGGGCATGTTTTGATCTGCTTGACATTTTGTGCGTGACCCTCTATTTTATCGCTATCGCGTCAATTACTTCACCATTGCGGCAAAGGAGTGATTTTTTCAAATATCTTACAATTTGCTCATTGGTAGGTAAATATATAATCTAAATGTAAGGTTCTTATCGAAAATGATCGCATCCGCATGGAACAAGCCACGACTACCTGTTTCGAGGGACTGGAACTATTACGTGAGACTGTTACGTTCGACTAGACGGAACGTGCACCGAGTCTGTATCTTTTCGAGAAAAGTGGCGTGAAAGTTCACCTGCAAGTACAGATCGCCACTTGTAGGCTTGGTGTTTGGGGATTTTCCGTTTGTTTCGAACTGTCTAAAAAACCACAACATCAACTTTTCCTTTCGCCGCGAAGCATAAAACCAAAAGGCAGCCACAGCCTCTCTTCTTCATTCGGATAGACAAAAAAAAATTGGACGCACTCTAAATTCTAACGTGTGTTCAGCAAAAGCCTGTAGCCAATCGACCTAAAACACCGTGTCATTTTACCACAAAAGCTGTATATGGCCAAGAGAAATGGAAATCATGCTTCTTCTGGCGGAACCTCTTCCGGAAACAGTCAGTGTTTCGAGATGACATCTGTGTCTGGCCGTCAGCATTGACACGCCTGCAGGTTCGATCAAGGATACTTTTGGCAGCGTCGCATGCATCGAACTATCTTCCCACGCAAAGTCTAAGAATGTCAATAGAAAAATGTTCAGTGGTGGACTCCACATGCATGGCGGTGACAAGTTACCTTATATGGGGCTCGACACCGCATCGAGAATGTCTTGTTTACGACCCATGTTTTTGCTGGTTGCTCTCACCTGGGCGTTCTGTTCTGGTCTGCCTGGCAAACTCCGATCTGCAGCTGATTCACCATCTTGCGACGAGCCATTTTTGTCATCATTCCTGCTAGGTGTGAATAAAACAGTCCACTTCAGCGAGAAGCCAACGTCTACTACAGCCACCTGGCCCTTGTGTCTCGACTGGATTGGCTCTGGTCGACCAACTACCGTTTTACTCGAGCTGAAAGAGCCACCTCGAAAGCGATCAATGCCAAATCTGGGAGCTACAGGCTACTTCGTCTGGCAACGAAAATTGACAACAGTGATGGTGGAAGTGCACGCCACGAGATATAACTGCCAGTCTGCTGCCTCACACTTTGGGCTTGACACCGCATCGAGAATGTCTGGTTTACGACCCATGTTTTTGCAGGTCAGTTATCTCAATCATGCTACCAGCATAAAAAGCAGCAATTATTGTCTTCTCGCAGTGTCGTGCCCACCAGAGTGTAGTGATCTAGTGAAACGGGTGTCATTTTGTCTGTCTTTTGCATGTTGTACTTGGTCCGACCTTTTGTTGTTGCTTGCGGGTGACGTTTAGGTAAATCCAGGGTCTATGCCGAAAGCGGAGGCTGACGCATTCGCCCAGCACTACAAACTGTACGGGAATTCAAAGATGAGTACGCTGCTTTGGTAATGCAACATAATACAGTCGTCGACGAAATGAAGCAACCAAGGCTAAAAGTCTATGTGTTAGAAAAGATTCGGGCCACCTGACTTACGGCTGGGGACAGTACAGAACCAACTCTTCGCGATCTATTTGAAAAGCTGAAGTCAACTGAACATGAGAATAAGAGCATAAGTACAAAAGTGGTATCACTTGAAGATTTACAGTCTTCGGCACTTACGAGTTCTAAGGCCACACCTGCAGACACACTGCGAGGATTTACGGATCAGCTTACGTCAATATCTTCACGATGTCATGAAGCGGAAAATAGGATGCGTCGATCCAACCTACTCTTTTTCGGTTTAGAAGACAATGCTAATGAGGATTGGGCAGCTTCTGAACAGAAAATTACTAAGTTTTGTTCTGAAAAATTGCGGCTTACACTCCCTGGTACTATGTTTGAAAGGGTTCATTGATTGGGTAAACATGATAAAGAAAAGTGTCGACCAATCATTGCCAAACTTACCTTTTTTAAAGATAAGGACCAAATCTTGTCGTGTGCCCGAAATCGGAAGGGCACTAAGTTTTCAATACGCGAAGATTTTTCATTGGCAATGCGACAGACCCGCAGAAAGCTAATAGAATTTGCCAGAACTCAAGATAAGCAATTTAGGCTTGTAATAGACAACCTGCGCATGAAAACGTTACTTACGTCTATGACGCCGTCACTAAGTCAGTTATACGCTCAAACAGATAGCTAGAAGGAAACGTACGAACGTTTAGGAAGCCGGAGCTGCATAAGCCTTGCACTTCTTATCACTAACAGTATCATTTACTAACATTAGAAGCATCTTATCCAAACGTGAAATATACTCATCTTATATCGATGATAGCCTTTCTGATATTCTTGTCTTCACTGAGACATGGATTATTGCTGACATCAATGACAATGAGATTTTTACGCAGGCCAACGGATACAACATCTACCGGAACGATCGTCCAGACAGAAGGGGTGGTGGTGTTCTCATAGCTGTTAAAAACCATCACGTCTCATGTCATCGCTTCTCATTATAAGATTGAAATTATACGGGTAGTTTGCACAATTCATTCCACAAGGATGTTGCTGGGAAGCTGTTATCGTCCTCCAGATTGTCATCATCCTTTCTTAGAAGAGTTGCGCAGCAGCATTAGTTTTGCCTTCGAAGTCTGTGAGGCCCGCATCGTTGATCTAATCGGTGATTTTATTCTACCATTTATTGACTGGGAGCAGCTGTCCCCTTCTTGTAAGTACTCAACTGAGTTCATCACCTTAACTTTAGACTTTGATTTGGCTCAGGTTGTCACACACTCAACTCGCGGTTCAAATACACTTGACCTCGTTCTTACAACTGTACTATAGACCACATAAACTAATTGAATGGCTTTAGTGACCACAAACTGCTGCAAGTTGATGTTGCTATCTTGCCACGTTTTGCAGGAACCGAATCAATGAAAATTAGAGACAATAAAAAAGCCGATTATAAAGCCATTAACAGGAAACGTAAGTCTTTCATTGACAATGTGCTACTGCCTTCTTTTTACAGTCGCTCATTTGAGGAAAACAGGGTTCTTTTCAAGAATGAGATTTCAGCCCTAATAGGAAAACATGTGACGTTGATAACAATTACAAAGATAAAACTAATTCATGGTCCAGCAAGTTTTTAGACTTAGAAACAAAAAGAAGCGGCTTTATTGGTCTGCGAAAAATTCGCGTTCACACAAGTCTTGGGATAGATACGAGGAATGCCCAAAGAAATATTGCCACAAAACTATAACTACGAAAAATGAATACTATTCTCAGGATTTGCCTTCACTCCTAAAATCTAATCTGAAAAAATTTAAAAATTATTAGGTCCTGATCACGACAATAATTTCATTTCATTACACGATGCAAATAACACTTCTTTTGCAGACACCAATTGTCCTCATGTCATTAATTCATTCTTTTTATCCGTGTTTACTAGCGAGCATTATCATCTTCCAGAAATTGTTGAACGCGATTAGTCATTCGTGTCACCTATAGATATCACAATTGAAGGCATAGTTAAAACTATTGAAGATCTGAAGATGTCATCATCTACTGGTATTGACGATATCAATTGAAAAATATTAAAGAACACTGTTTATGTGTCTGGTACTATCCTGTTTCACATTTTTTGGCAGTCGCTCACTACAGCAATGTTGCCTTTTGACTGGAAGATAGCGAAGGTAGTGGCAGTCCATAAAAGAGGTAGTAAAAGTTCACCTGGAAATTATCGCCCCATTTCCTTGACGTGCATATGTTGCAAGACACTTGAGCGCATCATAGCTTCTAGCATTTATGCGCACCTAGAATCTAACAATTTCTTTTTCTCTAACCAGCACGGGTTCCGTAAGGGTCGTTCTTGCGATACTCAACTCTTTGAGTTCACCACCGACCTACATTCTAACATGAGCAGTATTCTACAGACAGATTGTTTATTTCTTGATTTCGCAAAAGCATTCAATCGTGTTGCCCATTGCCACTTGATATTAAAACTGTCATCACTAAACTTAATTCACTCACGCTAACATAGCTCATAAACTTCCTAACTAACCGCCAAAAATTCACTATCGCCAACGATCACTCTTCATCACTTGTTTACGTTTCCTCTGGTGTACCGCAGGGCAGAGTTTTTGGTTTCTTACTTTTCCTCATCTACATTAATGACCTGCCAGACAACTTATTCTCTTGTATGCGTATATTTGCCGAGGACATCATCATCTATTGTCCCATCCACAACAATAGCGATAATCTAACTCTTCAAAAGGACCTCGAGCATAATAATGAGTGGTGCAAAACATGGAAGATGGCACTTGAAGTTTCCAAATGCAAACTAATCACCTTTAGTCGAAAACGTGATAACTTTTATAGCCAATACATAATTGATAATAGCATTGTAGAACGCACTGATCATTACAAATACCTAGGCATAAACTTAACTTCTACACTTTCGTAGTCCACACATATACCGTCTATCTGTGCCAACACATCAAGATCATTAGGTTTTCTGCGCCGAAATCTCTACAGTGCTCCCTCCGATGTACGCAAACTGGCTTATCTTGCTCTAATTCGTCCTCAACTGGAGTTCGCATCCTCCATTTGGTCACCATATTAAAAACACCTCATAGATAAGTTAGAATGTATACAGAACAGAGCTAGTCAATTCATAACGCGTAATCACAGCTACCCGTCCAGCGCAACACAGATTAAACATAGCCTTGCACTCGAGCCACTGAAAATTCGCCGCGACATCTCACTTTTATCACTATTTTACAAACTTATCCACACCAGCATGAAGCCATCTGTTCACCTTAATCTAGCACATCGAACTTCGAGCAGACTACATAACACCTTTAGTTTATTACGCATGTACGGCAATACTAACGCTTTCAACCAGTCAGCTCTTCCTTGAGCTATTAATTTGTGAAATGATTTGCCAGATGATTTTGCGTCTGAACAAGACCACACAGAGTTCTATCATATTTCTAAGAAATACTTATGCACCAAAAACTGCTCTATCACATCTTCGTAATTATCTGTGCTTATAGGACTGTTGCCGATGTTTTTGCACTACTGCTAGGTTGTAGTTACTGTCATAATAATTCTTGTATTTCACCTTCACGTAATGTAACTCACTTTTCTAGTATGTATTTTGCTTACATGTTCATAAGTTGAACTGCATTTCCTATTATATTCAATATTTGCCTATGTATGTGTAGATCTATATGTATATATAGATTTGCCTAACTATTATATGTACCACCCCCCTTACACATTGCCCCTGGAGGGCTGTGTAAGTTACTGTAAATAAATCAATAAATAAATAAATATAATTATGGCCAGCCCATATCTTACAAGTGTAGCCATTGTTTTTTAGGTGTCCTTGTTGACTGCGATCTCTCCTGGAGCCCTCACGTGACTCACTTAAAAGCGAAACTGGTATCTGCTGCCCACGTCCTGAAATTCATCGCAGAAAAAAGATGAAGTCCGTCGCTTAGTTCTGTAACTTACAGGTACCCGTTTTCTCAGAGGAACTTAGCTAGTGGAAGGTCTTTTGGGAGCACTTTGGGGCCACGATTCACAGCAATCGCGAGCTTTTGGACATTGAGAAGTTCAGTTTTTCGGTCGTGTGTAACCTGACCAGCAAAACGTGCGATCGGAGGTGTTAGACTAGAGCAAGCGTACTACGCGGTAGCTGTCAAGGTGCTCCAAGAGAGGTTTGGCCGTCATACATTCATCGAAGACGAGCGCATCGACAGTTTGCTTGCCATCGCTACAATCGACCGTTCCTCCAACACATCACAGCTGCGCGAACTCTACGAAGAAATACGCTTTCGCACAAACTGCCTGGATAGGCTCGGAGTTCAAGCGTCAGAGTACGCGGTTATACTTCAGCGTGTTCTCATGCGATCGCTACCCGAAAACATTGGTGTTCTGTACCGACAACACACGAAGGAGACCGAGGTGAATGACAGGGCTACTCCAAGGTCACGTCAAAAAAAGGTGCGCGACGTGATGCTGTTTCTTCAGATTCAAATCTAAAGCACAGAAGGGAGCTCCTCTTCGAGGTGCCCACGAAAACACAGCGCCTCAGGACAACAGACAAGTAATCCTCCCTTTCAGCCACTGATACCATCAGCATAAGCACTGGCTGCAGGATCTGCAATTAACAGCCATGCCTGCTGCGTCATATGCGGCCACCGTGAGCACACCATAAATGACTGTCAGACTACCATGACAGCCGACGAGATTCAAATGCAGCTAATTGAGAAAAACTACTCCTTCAGGTGTGCCAGAAAAGGACACGTAGCTCAACAGTGTCGCAACGCAGCGTGGCCTAAGTGCGAGCCCTGAGCGAAGCATTATCTTGCCATTCTTTGCAAGTTATGGAAACCGGTAGCCTACACGGATGCCGAACGCAGCAACATAACGAGAACCGACGGCGTGCCAGTGATCACCAGTGCCATAGCAAGCAGTTCTGCGTTGCTGTCACCAGCCGTTCTCATGCAAATGGCCACAGTATGGGCGTTAAGAACACGTGGTTCCGTGCTGCTTCAAATACTACTTGACAAGGCAGCCAACGGACGTTTATATGGCGTGACTTGTCCACGAGACTCGGTCTACCTTCCGTCGACATATAAAAACTGTCTTTTCTAACGTTCAGCAATTTCAGACGTTCCCGCACCTACCGATACCAAACCATGCAACTCAAGCTGCAGAGTCGTTTCGATGCACGCGAAATCAAAGTGGATGCTTTGGAAGTGACTGAAGTTTGCACAGTGAACATGCCAACTCTCGGGCAAGGTCTGCAGATGCAGTTGCGCGACCACAAGGTACTTGTAGCTGATGAACAGTGGCCAGGAGATCAATCAATGCAAACCATTAGTGTCATCAGTGGATTGGACAGCTATAGGCGTATAGTGACGGGGACAATCACACACCTGAGTAACAAACTATGCGCCGTTGAGACGAACTTTGCTTGGCTGCTGCAAGGCATCGACATACCAGGCACCACTAATGTCATTTTTCATGGTATCTACAGCACATCAGCTACATTCCTGTCGTGTGAGTGCCATAGCCAAACCACATCGTACATGACTGAACCGACAGAGATGTGGCAACTCGATGCGATAGGTGTCACCAGCCCTTCAGAAGCAGCAAGCGTTCGTGGCCAAGAATCCATAAGTCTGTTGATACTTGATCCACACTTGGCACGTGCTTCCCAAGGCGTTGTTTGCGCTACGACCTATTTATCAGCTGCTCCGCTACGGAACGCCGTCCCCACTCCTTTGGTTATGGGTATCCGCTTGTTGAGTGCAACGCCGGCGGCATTTACTCGCTCATCAGGTGCCTTCCTTTACAGCGGCGTGGAGCTCGCACGTGTTCTCATGCAACCACGCCAACGGATCCACCGCATAGCGTAGTTAAGCTCCGAGGTCTGGCCGGCCACGTCCCCATTAGTTACCCTTTAGGACGTACTGGAGTTACGAGGTTTCCAGGATGCCGTCCACGTATGGCTGCGACCATCAATGCGCTCGGCTTGCGCCGTGCCTTGTCCGACATTTCAAAATGGCTGATAGCCATGGACCACCTGCGTGGTGCTGCAAAGGCATGGCACAAGTACGAAGGTGTCGAGCAGCGTTCCTGGATAGAATGAAGTGGCCAGCTCATTGCTTCTTCGCTTGCTGCTTGGCTTGACGACAATATTTTATCTCGGGTATACCGTATCTCAAAATGGCGTGCAGCCCCTTCCCGGAAGAATTGAAGCTTTGACCAACTATTCTGTGCGGACTTCTGTTCAACAGCTGCAGGTGTTTATTGGAATCGTACCGCACTTGCGCATGCATGTTCCCAACTTCGTGTCAACGGCTGCACCACTCAGAAACCTGGTAATTAGAGGGACGTAATTTCAATGAGGCACATCACAGGACTACGTCTTTTGATAACTTTAGCATTACTGACAGAGAGCCCTGTATTCTGCTATTTTAATGAAGAATAGAAGACCGAAGTACACACCAATGGTAGTTAGGTTGGTACAGGGGCCGTTATGACCCAGTGCGATCCGCATAAACGTGAATGTTCAGCGCAAACTATCCCTACGGTGTTCGAGAAGCTTCGAGGCTGTAGTGGACTTTTTTGAAAATTACGCCCACTTTGCGAACATTAGCGATTATTCTAGAACCTACGTAGCTGCTAGGGATAACGCTAGACTTTTTGACGGCACATGTATAAATGCCGACACGCTTCACCACTAGTCAGTTGATTGACGGCCGACGTTCTATACGCTGCTATCAGTGCCAGTGTCTTGCTGTAACCTGACTTTCTTTTTACTGGGCCACAGGTTTGGTCGAAAAAAGTTTATTTTTCGACCTGCAGTCTGTTCCCTTCGTTCATGCCACGACCCCGTGACTTAAGGTAGTGTAGCTGCTTTTTCCATGTACTGGACACCCCGTCAAGCTGTGAACTCTACCCACGTAAAGAAGAAGCCACCTTCACCAGCCACGAGTAGCCACGAGTAGCGAATTTGCCGCAGGCAACAAGATCTGCCACCAGAGCACGGGCTGTTACCCGACAAGACTCGGAAGACGAAGACATCGACGTGGACTATGGGGAAAATGACAGCGCCTGTGCCACCTGCACCACTCCTGCTCTGGCAATCCAAGTAGCCTCTCAACTTTCCGCGGTTCTCCACTGGCAGACCCAGAAAGCTGGCTTGAAAGGTCCGACCGCGTCGCCGTCTTCATTGATTGAACAGAAGTTGACAAGCTCTGGTATGTGCAGTTCATAATAGAAGATGCTGCTCGAACCTGGTTGAACAATCAAGAGCGAAGCCTCACAACGTGGGACGTGTATTGCGCCAGGTTCCTCGCCCCTTTCGCAAGTGTGGTCCGCAAGTAGAAGGCTGCCGCTGTCCAAGAAACCCGTACGCAGATGCCAAATGATTCGTAGCGGCAGCTACTTCGGCGTTGCAGATAGAAGACGAGGAAGCGGTCAATCTTCACGCCTTTGGACATTCACAATAAAAGTTATAGCAAACCAAACAAATTGAGGCACGAGACGTTGATCGGCCTGCGCGCGCTCGCATTCGGGCAGTCCTTAAAATACATCCAATCATAGCGTTCATGTCGGGCACGCTTTCTCTCCGGGAAGACCGAGCTTCCGGCGGTATCTGAGGTCGCGCATTCACCACAGAATAAACTCTGCCACCACGCTGACCCTGACATGTCCGAGGAGAAGAAGGTCCATCTGCTCATGCGAGAAGCCAAGCAAGAACACTTTGCCGGGCTGATCAGAAACCCACCAAATATTGTCGCCTAAATCATTTCGGAAACATCTACGATATAGAACATGCTCGAGATGCGCACAGAGCATTGCAACCGTAGCTTTTAGTCTACAAGCTACGCTGACATCGCAGCGCTCAGAGCTGCCGAAATGCGTGAGACAATCCGTACGATCATGCAAAAACAGCTGTAAAAATTGCTTCCTTCACTGCAGCCTCGCGTGAACTCCATCGCGCACGTTGTACGCCAGCACATCCAGCAATCGCTGGGCGTTTCTAAACCTCCAAAGCCGCAGCTACAAGTCATGAACTATGCTGCTGCAGCACGCCGTCACGCCCCTCCTCCACGCCCACGCCAAGACGTCGCCATGTCGCACTTTTGTCGCCAGATGCCACCGCCGTAATCACCACCACCACCACCGACGTTCTACGATTCGGAAGCCGGACATCACAGCGGGCCGAGGAAAACCGATGCTTGGCGTGCACGTGACAACTGCCCGCTCTGCTGTCACAGCGGTGAGGCCGAGCACACCTACCGCCATTGTCAGTACCGACACATGGGTCTACGGGGCTTCGACATCAATGCGCCGTGTGCACGACATGGTAAACAACCACATGACATCGACGAGTACCTCGCGAGAGCACTGTAGCGAAATGACTCGTCGCCCAGACGTGAAAGAGAGACGTCCGTTTATTGCCACTTATAGCAGTGAACTCCCCGACCACGTGCGCGTGCCCCGGTTCACCCTCTGCTCCTTCTTCTTCGATAGAGTGCGGCACGCTCCAAGTTCCTCCATTATTATTTTGCAACATCCTCCCAGGGGGCCCAAGATGAATCAGACGCGTCGAAGGGAAAAATTCCGCGGTAGAAATATGGCCTGACAAGACAGGTGGGCGGCTCACTGGCATGTTTCCCGCTGGCCAACTGCAAGGTGTTGACGATGATGAACTAAGCGTTGCGATACATCTTCTTTCGAGAGCTTCAAGGCGAACATATGGTGTCGTATCGAGATGGGTCGATCCGTCAGCAAGCAATGGGACGGTGCGGAGCGCTTGAGCTTGTCTGGATCGCTGTTCCGTCATCTTCGTGACATGATGCCTGAGTTGCGTTAGCGGGACAATTTACACGGTTTGCCGGTGATATTCTAGTGTTGAGTGAGGCTTATAAGCATCATGGGGTTCCTCAAGCCGAACCATATATGTGTTTTTTTCTCCGGGATGGCGTATGATCAAAGTGAGGCAAATAGTCCGGAGAATTGCTCTACGCCAAGTTGCCCTTATCGTAGATATTTTCCTCGAAACAAATGTGGCACTCCTTCTGTTCATTCTGTGTTGTGCGGTCGAAACGTTCTTTAGCGGGCTTTCGCAGTTGATGAAGAGCACGTAATTTTTTGCAAGCCGCTCTCCTTGCTTCCGGTAGTGCCTGAGCATTGCGCTCATTGATTTTCAGCTGTCGTACACCTTCACGTACATAACACATATTATTATAAGACACATAGTGTCCCTGGCGTACTTGAGAGTGGAGTACCCGACGTGGTGAATGTCGAAGAAGCGATCATGGCCGGTCTGGAACAAGTCACGCAAGGTCGGCGTTACCGTCATGACGCTGCTGATGACGAAAACTTGTGCATTCACTTCGAGTGTCGACTCACTTGCCTGGCGTCTGAGATTGTTCTTACTGATGGCCACAGCATCATCAATTTTCGATGGAGGCGGAAATGTTGCAGGCCTGTGTGCTCAGATTTGGGTGCACATTAAAGAAACCCAGGTGGTCGAAATTTCCGGAGCCCTCCACTACGGCGTCTCTCATAATCAAATGGTGGTTTTGAGATGTTAAACCCCTGATATCTATCCATCTAGCATCATCAATTTTTTGCCACATATTTTTCTGTTTGAACGAAGATTGGAAGTGGCGCTTCTTAAAAGTTTGAGAATGAGTTCCATCGATTCCAATAGCATTGAAAGGTGACAGCGACGATACGTCGATGTTCCTAGCGAAACTGTCACTCACGGCAAATAGCACGCTAGGTGGGGAGCAGAAGTCGGTTTTCACAGGGTATTGAACCATCCATCCAAAAGTAGTTTCGAACGTAGTTTTACCTCTGCTGATATGATCAATTTTCCCAATGTCAACATGTCAATAAGCTTGAGATCTGATGAGGACACTTATCTCTTCGGTCAACATGCATTGGATTAATGGCTGGCAGCGGCGTTGTAACGCCGTTCGTCGAGCCAGTGCTAAATGTTGAAGTCGAGCGCAGGTCTTGTGACAGTGCATATTTCCGGAATTGTTAATGCTTCTGCGGTTATTGCGGAGTCGTCGAACTGGCTGCGCAGTCGCACGTTCATACGATCTGTGCAGATTCGTCTTGATGACCTGGAGTCGCCAAACGTGACGAGAGATAACTCTTCCTTTCCCGCGGCGGAGCACTGAAGAACCTTTGACAGCTCTGCACGAATGTACGAGCTCTGAGTACTGCTATCCAACAGTAATCACACAAGCAGTCATTGGTCTCCAAACTCTGCCCAAATTCGGCCTGTCTCCAATAATACAGGAGTAGATTCGATGTGACCGTTGTGGGCGGTCGCGACGGTTCGCAGGACCCTTGACGGTTTTTTATGAGATGCGGGTGGTTTATTATTTGGCCGTGGATGTACCGCTGGCTTGGATAACTCGCGGAGAAATGGCTCCGCTGCCAGCTACCACATTTGAGGCCGATAGATGTTCGGCATAATCTGGCGATGTGATTGCGTGTTCCGCAGCGAAAACAACAATCGGAGTACTGTAGCCTTGCTCGCTTCTCCTCACCTGATAGGTTGGCGTTGCACACAACGATAGCATGATTGTTGGTTTGAGACAGTGGGCATGGCGATCTAACGGGCAATGTAGATCCGGTTAGTGCTGACACTGAAGGTATGCGTTCTATGGCATACACTTCTTCAGATATTTGGGCCTGGGGTTCATCTTGCAACGCACGACAAGATTGTAGCCGGCCCTCTTTCCGAATTTCCACTTGAATGCGGAGAAACAATCGTAACTCCTTCGCTAGTCGGGTTCGGTCTTCAGGTGTTTGGGCGAAGCTGAATGTGCAATTCAATTTCTTAAATTTCTGCCTGTACATAATGGCAAGATCCTCTTGCAGACATCGCATCAGAACACGATTTAAGACCACGGCGTACTGGTCAGACGGAACTCCGAGGTCTTCCAAAACACTAACGTGGAACTGCACACTGTCGTGCAGCAGACGAAGATTTCAAACCTCTGACGAGCTTTGCACGGGGCTTACTGCAAGAATATGATCAACACGCTCGTTCGCCAGCGGATCCTTGCATCCAAAACGATGCGCGAGGGTTTTGATTGCAAGGTCCCAATTTTGCTCCGCTAGACGAATACCTTCAAGGGCTCGCTTCGCGCTCCCGGTCAAGTAGATGAGGAGGTACTTTTCGATACGTGGCAGCTCGGTATTCTTCTGGATGGTATACAGCGTCTGAATGGCCCCTAAAAACTGTCATTCATAGATTACCATTGAAAGTCGGTATCTGTAGCTTCGGTAGTTGAACTGAACGCTTACGGTGCTCTCTCACCCAACCTGCTGCATCGGCAAAGTTCGGAGATGCGAGGTAGCTAAAAACGGGATCAGTTGCTTGAGCTGGCGTTCTGGCCGTCCTCTAGCGTTCTTGAAGCCATACTTGGCTCGCGACACCACGTAGAGAATTTTCTCGTTCTGTTTTCTCGCCGTTCCTACTTCGTTGTCCAGGCCATTTTCATCTGTACTCACAAGGATTATGTCGTCGAGCGTCGATAGTACTGCCTCCTTGTCTTTGAGGTGATCCATGTGACCGTCAATCTGAAAGGCGTCAGGATCCGGTTGCTGCAGGAGGTTCGTTAGAAGTTCCCGGGCTCGGGTGACACCAGATCTGATTAAGCCGTGCTTCTTTCGAAGGTGGTCAGAGTTCGCAATGGCCGTAACGTGAAAGCAAGTCTCTCGAGGGGCAGGACTGGGTTTCCTGGCACCAACATTGTAGTGAAATGACTCGTCGCCCTGACGTGAAAGAAAGACGTCCATTTATTGCCAATTCTAGTGGCGAACTGCCCCGACCACGTGCGCGTGCCCCTATTCACCCTCTCCTTCCTCTTTTTCGATAAAGTACCGTATGCTCCAAGCTCCTCCGTTACTATTTTGCAACAAGCACAGTGTCCCCAGGCCGCTACGCCTCACCACACCGTGGGTATAACAGCAGCCCTGCTCGCGGCTGATCTCGGAGTTCTTACTCGGAAAACTAAAGGCAGCAACGATCGGTGGTTCGGTGGCTGTACGACGAACTACCGAACATACTCCTCCACCACCAACGACAACGCGGCAACAAAATCGAAAGCACCCGCCTAAAAGGGTATTGACGTCGAAGTGTCACTACATGAATACGCCACGACGCGACGTGGAAGCAGCGGAGCAAATAGACGTAGCAGTGATTCGACGCCACGACTCAAACGTAATGTACGATGACGAATCTGCGACCTCAACGTAATGTTCGATGGCCACCTCGTCACTGTTCCTGTCGATACTGGAGCCGACTATTCAGTCATCAGTGGGCCTTTCGCGACGAAGTCAAAAAAAGTGTGGACTGCATGGCAAGGCCCTTTTCAAAGTTGACAGGGCATTCGAAAAATGGATAGAGAAGAAGAAAAAAATGGCATATCCGACGTATAGTAGCAATCGATGATATGGGAAGCACGAATGAGGAAGGTTGATATGTCACTTTAGAAATCAGCACAACGTTAAGAAGCGGAGGAACATGATTGCCATGGCAAGATTATCACGTTCGGACGTGTCATTTACCTTTGTCTTCTATTCACGTCACCTGATACCAAATGTGGTATAAGTGAAAATAGCAAAACGGCCGTGAGCGTGCTATGAGCGTAGCATGTAGTCCAGTTTTACATGACACGCATAACATTATTATCATGTTTGCGCCTGTTGCATCTCTTCGTCGCCCATTTACGTCCCGTAATATTAAATTTGGTATTTGTGAAGCAAGCGAACGCTGGGTGCAGCAACACTACACTAGCAAAACGCGAGCACTCTATAGTCTGACGCCAGGCGCGACCGGTGCGACCAGCTTCCGTCGTCATGGCCCGGCGGCCACCGGCGCACTATGCGACATGCTGCATTTTGCGCCTACGACATTACCCAGACAGCGCCGCGTCTGCCTCTCTTCTTGACGGTAGGGCGCGCTTAAATGTGCATAAATCAATGCAACTCAGCGCCGCACGCGCCTGTGAATATATGGCAGACAGTTCGGCGCCTGGCGTGGCATAGCTGGTATGACGCGACGAAACGAATGCTGGCGCGTGTGAGCCGAGTAACCTCGAAGTGTATTGATGCCTTGCGTGCAGCACGTAGTCATGTTGTCACATGACACGCATCGCATGATTATCAGTTCGCACCAGTGACATGCCTTCATCATACATTCACGCCCCGCGACATACGAAACATGGTATATGTGAAGCTAGTAAAACGGCCGTGAGCGTATCATGAGCGTGGCATGTAGTCATGTTTTAGATGCGGAGCATCTAATACTCGAGGCTTGTAGTGCGGCGCCGTCCGCAAGCTTCCTCCTCCTTCTTCCACCATCTGTGCATCCCTTCCTCCTCTACACACCGCGCGCGCTTCACTCCTCCACCATCTGTGCACCCTTCCTCCTCTACACACCGCGTGCGCTTCTCCTATTCACGAACATTCGCTAGCTGTATAATGTAGCGCGCATGCGCCGTCACGCTTCGAGAACATCGGCAGCTGACGCGCGCGCATGCGCCGTCGCGCTTCGAAAACATCGGCAGCTGACGCGCGCGCATGTGCCGTTGCGCTTCTCCCCCTTCTCGAACATTCGACAGCTGACAGTGCATGCGCCGTCGCGCTGTATATATACTCAAGGTCGGCGCTCGCTCGCTCAGTTGCCGCTCGTCGGTTGGTTTGTACGGCGCGTCGACGCCCAAGGTCGCGGTGAAATGAATTCCAACGAATCCACAAACACAATGATCGACGTCCCTTCGACCAGCGCCGCCCTTTCGCATACGTGTGTACGTGTTCACTCATTTAACACCCCCTCCTACAACCACGTTAACCAATTTAGCCATCGACCCAAGTAAGTCGCAATTTAACACCCCATTTCACAACCCCGTTAACCAATTTAGCCATCGACCCAAGTAAGTCGCACTTTAACACCCCGTTAACCAATTATATGCTCCGCATCCTCCTCTGTGTTCCCCCGGGGGAAGCTGCGGGCAATTTTTTTTACATGAGACGCATCTGATGATTATCTTGTTTGCACCAGTCAAATACCTTTGTCATTCATTCACGTCCTATAATACGAAATTTCGTATATGCGAACCTAGCAAAATAACCACGAGTGCATCATGAGTGTATCAAGTAGTCATGTTGTTACTTGACATGCATATTATAATGTTCATGTTAGGGTCTCTCGCTTGTGTTCGCTATGCAGTGATGTCATACCATACCAGTTTTGCAACATGCCAAGTGAATGGAACTACTGCAAAAGCAGCAAGACCTTGACATGTAAATTATGACATTCATGACAGATATGTGATGATTTTCATGTTGTGACTAGTCGGCTATCCCAGGCAGCACACCGGCGTTGGTCCAATCGTCGACCCGTATCGGCTAACGTCGGCCGCTATATTGGCCCAAGTTTAGCATCTCGGCCAAGTGCAACTTTTACTGATGTAGGACCGACGTTCAAGCCAACCTGGGTTCGAAGTGCTGCCATTCATTTGCCAATATACAGCCGACGCCGGCCCAATCTGCACATGTTAACGAAGGCTTGTCTTTTCACCGACGTAGTTGCCAACATACATCCAGCATAGTACCATTCTCGGGCCACTTTGTTGCTAATGAATGGGCATTATTACGCCAACATTCACTTTAAGACGAATATTGGCTACCATTGCCTGGCCTATATTCCATGGATATTAATATGGGCTTTTAACTACTGCCATTCCTTAACCGGTATACCTTACATTACGGCCAAAGAACTTCCCCTAGCAGCTTATAGCAGCCCCGTACGAGCTTCGCGGTGTAGTATACTTCAAGGCGACTGACCACTCGATGACTAGTGTAGAAACGCTACACGATTCCACTAAATTGGCCATTTTTTGCTGTTTTCTTGCATTGCCTATAACCCTTCCCAAATTTAGAGCATAAGACGGTGCAAGTCTAGTTGCTGTCTAGTTTTTTCACACATTCCTCCTCAGTTTGGCAACAAATATTTACATAGGATGTTTCCATACAGGATTAGCTAAAACATTAACTAAAATAACTGCTCGGTGCAAATATTCCGCACACAAGCTATCTGTGAATAAGACCCAGAACACAATTTTTGTAACTTATTTCTAAATATAGCAGGTCAAACCAAGAATTTTTCAGTCGTTTTTCATGTTACTGCTGTTCAGTAATGCAACCCAAACAAGGAGGCGAGTTTAGCAAGGCTCTATGGGCATAGGGCTGGCTAGGGCCGCAGAGGTGCGGCGATGATTTAGAGGCTGCGGCAGATGAGTCAATGACGGTGCGCTGCGCCAGATCCTCAAAGCAGCGATTGGGCAGGAAACCAGCCATCGCAGGCCTTTCAGAACCCTTCTCTGAGGGGCAGGAGCGCTCGGGCTGTAAATCTATGAACACATCTTTGAAGTGCTTTCCTAACGCCCATCGAGGCCAATAATCTTCAACAGCCACGTCTTGATGAAACACTGAGCTTTTTCGAACATCTGCATAGGTTAATAGAAATAAACACCTCAAAATAAGTTCTTAGCAGTGCAGTATAACATATATGTAAGCTAAACAATGAAAAACAATGACAGCAGGTGCTATAATGTACTATCCAGATCCAATGCCATGTGGCCATTATGAAATGAAATGAACAAATACTTCAAAAGTCATTGTGCAAAAAAATGTGCCAGAGGCCAAAATATTTAGGAATGGGTTTCAATGAAAGTTGAATAAAACAAGCTTGTTTGACTAATTTACAAATAAACACAAGGTCTTTCATAATTTTTAAACAAGACTTATAGGGTTGCAAACCAGGTGAACTAGGGTGCAGCTATTGCGTATGGCTGTATGAATTCATAACAGGACAACAAGACTCACGATCGCGCACACACACACACACACACACACACACACACACACACACACACACACACACACACATATATATATATATATATATATATATATATATATATATGTATATATATATTCTAAGCCTTCTTTCTCAAGCTGCTCAAAATTTGATCTTTTGTGGTTTAAAAATGAATGTTTTTTTTCGCATGTAACCTGCGTCAAATTTGTGTTTTAGTGCTCCAAAAATTGCTTCAAATTCTAGTTCGGCTGTTGCACCCCTGGCAAATGTTAAAGCGCGAAATTTAACATTGAAAATTCGACCTTGATTTTTATTCAATAATAATGAAATGATCACAGTGAAACTTGTAGCATTAGAGTTCTCAGACCACAGTTAGTTAATCTAAGTCAAGTCATTGTCTCTATTTAGAGTCCTGAGTATATCTATCTGCGGCCAATGTGGAGGCGCACGCTCGCTTTCTTTTACGGCCTGAGAGTATGTGCTTCTACCTATCGCCGCAATCGTGCTCCAAACTAACTCGCCGCCATCCATTGGAAGAAATGACTAGCGCACTCAAATAATGCTTAGGTTCACTTCTACTGTTGCACTTCCTGGCGGTATCAGTCTAGTTGAGACTTGGTAGGAAGCATATATGACAATTGTTTCTGATACTTCAAGAAAGGAGTAAATTGATATATATTTCATTCTGCACGCATGTACCATTGTGCGTCGCGTTCAGAAGACTCGGCCACATGATCCATCACTAACTTGCAAACGCATTGACAGACAACGTAATCTTTTTTTAGAAAGATGGTTTTGGGAACGTTTACTTCGAATCCACATGCCGGCAGCCAGTGCCCATGAAAATGATAAATTTTGAATATTTTTGTTCAAGGTATCTCATTTCGTGCTTATTGAAATGAGTACTTCAAAAGGTGAAAGTAAAGACATAATAGGGATGACCACTATTTTAACAAGTAGGTGTGAATAGCAATCACAATAGCAAGAGTAATAAGAATAGTAATAAGAATGTCAATGAAAATAGTAATTGTTCAGAAGAAAAACACAAAAGTTAAAATCATGAAAGAGCATGTAGAGTTACCCTTTAGGAAATTCGTTGTAGTAAAGACATAAAAAAACAACCCCTAGACCACACAAGTCCAGATGCAATCATCAGTGCCGATGAAAAACTGTGAGAAATTTATTATGCAATAAAGCTCGCCAGAGACGAAGGGGAACAATACAACTTTAGATAATCAGAAAATGGTCTCATTAGTACTAATATATTTTCATTGTGCCTCAAGAAAAAAAACACCGCTGTTGGCAAAACTTTGTCGTGATGCTTTCAGCTGAAGGTGCGACATTGTTTCTAACCATTGTTTTCTGTGGGCCTGTAAAGAAAGCCAGGTGGCATGTAATTTTGATCCGTTAACATTTTTATGAAGTTAACCAGAAGAATCCGGAGAAACTTTTCAGAAGTAACTAGAGTCGACGCTTCAGCGTGACTCTTGTCCACACTTACCATACAGGCCAGTAGCAGTGAATCTTCAATGTATGGCTCAACAGTTAACTGTGATTGTCAAGGATTTAAGTTCGAGGAAGTTACTTCACTGATATATTTATGAAGGGCAATAGAGTGGAAAGCTTTGGGAATTTCAGCATGTAGAATTATTTAACTTGCACCTAAATGATAAATCAAACCACACGAGCCTCAAACGTTTTCTAATTGAGCGAATAGAATGTGTTCGAGCCTTAAAAAAGATTTTTTGCCATTGCGTGTGCGTATTCATTACCCAGTGCATGAGTGCCGAAAAATGCAGGTTGTGCCCATGCACACCTCTACTACTCTCACTGCTTCCTACAAATTGCAAAGTATTTGGCACGAGAAAGTGGCCGCGGAAAGCACATTTACAATGCCTTGCGTATGCGGCAAAATTGCATTTTGAAGGGTTGGATCTCGACGCCCTCATGTGGAGTGCGCTGTCAATGTATAGAAACAACGATATATTACTCACGGCGGCTGCTTAGGCCAGAAAAGCAGGAAGCAGCGAGCGCCTATGGACCGGCCACGATCTACCATCCATTCGTTAATATTGTTTCTTTTACAATTGATCATGTACTCATGCATGTACCACATTACATGCTGCCAAACCATCTAATATTAAAGTCCCGATTAATCTTGTTGGCATCACTTAAAGGAGTACTGAGACGAATTTTCAATATTGAGGAATAATTGTTTATAGAAGACGATTGGTTTCAAGAAGAGAGTTTGTGTTGCGTAGGAAAGCATCGCATATGTTTTAATACATCTAGCTTTAAAAGACACTTTCAGGTTCGATATCAAGTGAGTGGCATCTCCGTGACATGACAAGGCAGTGTGACGTTGCAGGAACTTGGCAATTCGCTACGTTCTAATGTCAGATAAGCGATCTGCTCATGGTACATATAAACCATGAGTGCAATGTCCCTAATGACCATGACAGTGATATCTGTGATTCAGGCTCCATGGTAACTTTGTTTGCAAACTCGAAGGAATCTTGTTGACTCGTCACAATAATGTCAACTTCATTGCTTGCCAATACTCTGCTACGCAAACTTTAAAATCAAAACAACTATCTTATGCAAGCTGGCTCCCTATTTTGTTGTAAGTGGTAATAATACTTAAATGCTGAAGAAACTAGAAATGTCCCTTTTGCGATGTCTCAAAATTGTCTCGGTACACTTTTCATCATCATCATCATCATCAGCCTTATCACGTCCACTGCAGGACAAAGGCCTCTCCCAAGTTCCGCCAGTTAACCCGGTCCTGTGCTTGCTGCTGCCAGTTTATGCCCGCGAACTTCTTAATCTCATCTGCCCACCTAACCTTCTTTCTCCCCCTAACCGGCTACTCTTCTCTGGGAATCCAGTTAATTACCCTTAATGACCAGCGGTTATCCTGTCTACGCGCTACATTCCTGGCCCATGTCCATTTCCTCTTCTTTTTTCAACTATGATATCCTTAACCCCCATTTGTCCCCTAATCCACTCTGCTCTCTTCTTGTCTCTTGAGGTTACACCTACCAATTTTCTTTCCATTGCTCGCTGCGTCGTCCTCAATTTAAGCTGAACCCTCTTTGTAAGTCTCCAGGTTTCTGCTCCGTAGCTAGGTGCCGGCAAGATACAGCTGTTATATACCTTCCTCTTGAAGGATAGTGGCAGTCTACCTGTCAAAATTTGAGAGTGTTTGCCGTATGTTCTCTGCCCCATTCTTTTTCTTCTAGTTACTTCAATCTCGTGGTTTGGCTAGGTGCTTATTACCTGCCCTAAGTAGACATAGTCTTTTACAACTTCAAGTGCACCATTACCTATCTCGAAGCGCTGCTCCTTTCCGAGGTTGTTGTACATTACTTTCGTTTTCTGCAGATTAATTTTAAGACCCAACTTTCTGCTCTCCTTGTCTAACTCCGTAATCATGAGTTGCAATTCGTCCCCTGAGTTACTCAGCAATGCAATGTCATCGGCAAAGCGCATGTTAATAAGGTATTCTCCATTAACTCTCATCCCTAAGTGTTCCCCTTTTAGGCTTCTGAAAACCTCCTGTAAGCACGTGGTAAATAGCATTGGGGAGATTGTGTCCCCTGCCTTACATCCTTCTTGATTGGTATTCTGTTGCTTTCTTTACGAAGCACTATGGTAGCAGTTGATCCCCTGTAAATTTCTTCCAGAATGTTTATATATACTTCATCTACGCCCTCATTCCGCAGTGTCTGCATGACGCCTGATATTTCTACTGAACTAAATGCCTTCTCGTAATCTATGAAGGATATGTATAGTGGTTGGTTATACTCTGAGCATTTATCTATAACCTGAATTATAGTATGAATGTGGTCAATTGTTGAGTAGCCTGTTCGAAATCCTGCTTGTTCCTTTGGTTGATTGAATACTAATGTTTTTTTACTCTGTTAGCAATTACCTTTGTGAATAGCTTGTATACTACAGAGAGCAAGCTGATCGGCCTGTAATTCTTCAAGTCCTTGTCATCTCCTTTCTTTTGTATTAAGATGATGTTAGCGTTCTTCTAAGACTCTGGTACTCTTCTTGTCTAGAGACACCTCGTAAACAGGGTGGCTAGTTTTTCTAACACAAACTGTCCTCCATCTTTTAGCAGATCTGATGTTACCTGATCCTTACCAGCAGCTTTGCCTATTTGCATGCTCTCCAAAGCTTTTCTGACTTCTTCTGTCATTACTGGTGGGGTGTCATCTGGGTTACTGCTAGTTCTTATAGTAGCAAGGTCGTGGTTGCCTCGGAAAGTGTACAGATCTCTGTAAAACTCCTCCATTATTTTAACTATCCTATCCGTATTGATAGTTATTTTGCCTTTTTTGTCCCTTAGTGCATACATCCGACTTTTGCCTATCCCAAGTTTCCTCTTCACTGCTTTGACGCTTCCTCCGTTTTTCAGAGCGTGTTCGATTCTCTCCATGTTATACCTTCTTACATCGGATACCTTACGCCTATTAATCAACTTCGAAAGCTCTGTCAGTTCTATTTTGCCTGTTGTACTTGAGACTTTCTTGATTTGACGCTTCTTAATTAGGTTCTTCGTTTCCTGGGAAAGCTTGCCAGTGACCTGTCTAACTACCCTGCCTCCAACCTCCACTGCACACTCCGTAATGATACTCGTCAGAATATCATTCATTCTATCTACGCTAAGCTTGGTTTTCTCACTAAGAGCCGAGTACCTGTTCTGCAGCTACACTCTGAATTACTGTACTTTCCCTCTAAGTGCTAGCTCATTGATTGGCTTCTTGCGTATCAGTTTCTGTCGTTCCTTCTTCAAGTCTAGGCGAATTCGAGACCGTACCATTCTATGGTCACTGCATCGTACCTTGCCAACCACTTCCACATCCTGCACGATTCCTGGATGTGCACTCATTACAAAGTCTATTTGGTTCTTATTTTTGCCATTAGGACTCCTCCATGTCCACTTGCGGTTTTCTTGTTTTCGGTAGAAGGTATTCAAAATCAGCAAATTATTGCGTTCTGCAAATTCTACTAGTAGCTCTCCTCTGGTGTTTCTAGTACCGATGCCATAATCTCCTACTGCCTGGTCTCCC